>JANUFV010106711.1:0-10142 GCA_024757865.1 Epizoanthus scotinus | reverse complement strand
AACCCGATGTTAACTTGGCCAGTATAGAACGATTCTGCAATCGTCTCTGGGACTTCAATCTTAAATAGAAAAAAAATTGTTTTACAATGCTGAAAATAAGTAGAATTTAAGAAACCAAAATTATTTGACCACACAGAAAAGTTTTATCTTTTAAAAACTTATTAGCCTATAAAATAATTATTTGAAAAAGCAAATATGATGATAAATTATTACAATAATTACTCATTTCTATCTCCTTCAGGCACCTGATAACAAACACTATCTGCTTAATTTTTAAAATGTTATTGTACCTGAAAAGCGACACTTGAGACAACAGAGAATCTGGTGAAATCATGATCTCCCACGGCAAATATCTTACCAGCTCCAACAAGAACCTGCCTCCCCCTTTCCGCAGCTGCAACTGGAAACCCGGGCTCCCCAACTTTGATTCGGTGCTTGTCATCTAAGCTGATTAGGCGACATTTATCTCTGTAAAGGATGGCATACTCACGCATGTATCGCCAGATGGCAGCACAGTAGTGCTCATCTGGGTGCGACTTTCTATAGAGCCTCTTCTGTATCATCATCTTGATGTTGAGCTTACACTTGTAGTATTTTCCTGCTTTGGTCTTCGGATGGCGTGGATGGAACTGCCATTTCAACCATTGCACACATGGAATTGGCGTACGTTCGGGAACTATTAACTTGGCTACTTGATCATGCACCTCACCGAGGTGCTCTGGGGCAGAACTATCACCTGTTAAGTTCCTAAACATCTCTCTTAGGATGTGGGAGGGCGTACCACTAAACTTTCCGAAAGTTTCTCGAAACTCCCTTCTAGCGTATCTGATGTGGTAAGTTGGATTATCCTTCTCAATGCCTCGGATGACTTGCATGGCGATTGGAAAGCTCTTCTGCAGAAAAGTGTTCCGGAACTTTCCACACAAAGAAATAATTTCCAATTTCCCCCCCTGCACTGTACTGATACAGCACAGCATTTACCTCTGATGACAATCCTTTCTGGAGCTGTTGATTAAAGAAATAACTTTTCCTCCGGTCCGTCGGACAGAATTCATTTACTGCAACAGGCTGGAAGTCTTCAGATTGCTCAAAAGCACTTCTCAGCATTGATAAATTTCCATTAACACGTTGGGTCTTGTCGAGGAAGCGGACAGTCTCAGAGGATAATAATAATCTTGCTGGTGCTGATGAATTGTGGTGGAAAGTCATGACTCTGTTCTGCTCATCAAGGTACGTCGCATAATCACACAGTATGCTTCCAAGTTAGGAATAGCTTTCTAAAAATATTAACAAAATCAAACTGTTAAATTATGTTTTCCTTTCATCATGAAGCAGATTGAAGTTTGTTTGTGTGCATGTGTGTGTGTGTGTGTGTGTGGAGGGGGGGAGGAAGTGGGCACAGTATTGTGTGGCGCATAACATAAATTAACATTTTGGCAAACATACCTTCATATCTGCCCATTCTGGTTGGTCTAGCCACGTCGTCCCCAGGAACTCTTGCAACGTGCTCACGTGACACTTCAAAGCAGTTGCCTTCAAATTGTCGACCGTCCTTTTCCTGTGTCTGCTGGCCTCAGGACGGTTGTATCCACAGAACTTATGGAAGACTTCTGGAATTTTCTTGGTCCGGTTCTCTAGGGTTAGATGGTGTCCGTCGATATACCATAATATGTTCGTAAGTCTGGAGATGAAATAGAAGTGCCTGGAAGAATCCCATCCGAGATTTTTGCTCTTCAGCAAACCAAGAATTTCATTGTGAACTTTGTCTAGCTGGTTTCGCTCCTCCACCGGATAAGGTAGGATCTTCTTTTCTCTTGCTGCTACCCTGGCCGCGCTCATCATCATGCTGAAGGCGTCTTTGACAGCTGTTTGCTTCCTTGCTGTTGGACCATCACCTTGCTTACAGATACAATCTTCCGGATGCTCGATTTTCAGGCAGAATTTGACAAACTCGCCAAACACTGAACATGATCTCGCAGCCACCAACGTTGGGGTGCAGGCAAGTAGATTATCTGGGTTTTTCCTAACATGGACACTCTCAATTGCAACATCGATTGTCTCCACCGGCTTTCGATTGCAAGACTGCAGCGGCCAGGATGACAACGCAGGAATTCAGATCACCAAATCCGCTTTCAGGTTATCGAATATTTAGCTAAAGGTCAAGCCATCGTTGCTTTCATCTACTTCTACGATAGTCCACTTCACAACAAACTTTCCATTGTTCACAACAGACACAGAAATTATCATTTCAATCGGTTCTTGTCATCACAAAGACCTCGATTTGCCCCGGTGAACAACAACTGAAGCGAAGCACAAAGCAAAATGGTGACCATGTGGTGCACGCGACGGTCATCAGTCACGTGTACTGAATGAAATAGAGGTTGAAACTTGCAAGCCTCGTTCTGATGTGCCAACAACGACTTTTTTTGATCGAAAAAAGCAGGAAAAAATATTTTCGAATCAAAGATTTGTGATCAAATTGTTAATATCTTTGTTTTTCGAAAAATAATGAATAATTAAAATTTTTCCATGCGGTGGCTAAATCCCATGCGGGCGCTGACGCTAATTTCATTGGCCTTAATGGTGTTGAAATTCGTTGGTTCACAGGCAACATTCACACAGGCAAGTTGAGATAGAGCGACATGAAGTAATGTGTAGTGATGAGCGCTGCTTTGTAGTTTGTAAATAATTAAGCGCGTTTTTGTCTTTGTAGACTCGGGTCATAATTATTATCGTATAAGGATAAACATGATTCAAGAATACGAAATTGCGAATTACGAAATTTATATTTGAAAAAGCGCTAACAACAGTGTTTAATGCTCAACTGCAGCAAGAACTTGAGTTGGAATGCAGCGCTTTGAATGTTTATAATTCAGGGTTCGTACGGGTCATGGAAAACCTGGAAAGTCAATAGTCATGGAATTTTAGAATGGTTACCAGACCTGGAAAGTCATGGAATTTTACTTTTGGTCATGGACATTTTAGTTTCTGTCATGGAAAATGGATAAACTGTGTACTAAATTACATAATAAGATAAAAGTTTTGTTTGAAAGATTTGAGATTTGAAGGTTTGAGTAAAAATGATGCTGAAGATCACGGTTTGCATGTAAATAAATGCATTACATTTCAAAGTAATGGTAAATCACCTTTTCACGCCAAATGTTAATGGCACTTGGAAATAATGCAAACCAAGAGTCACATTTTCATGTAATGTTTTACAAACATCAGGTCATGAAAAATACTAAAAAGTCATGGAATTTTAGTAGTCCAAAAGTGTACAAACCCTGTAATTTCCTTATTCAGTTATTGGTACCTGTATAAATGCTCTCTGTTTTTTACAAAGGTTCAGGTTAGTTCCTACGTGATCGATACCGTCGTACAGAGAATCACAAACCGGTAGATCGTTTGTAAATTTGTACCACATACAGCTTTTTAGAAGCTACCATATTTTTGGGGCACATTGACATTTGTACATGTAATAATTACAATTATTGTTTAGTAACATGGTCACACTGTGTCAGTATTGGCGTAATTATTATTCACATTATCCCAATATTGAATATACCAAAAGGCTGTATAAAATATTAATAGAGAAATTACACCTAGGAAAAATATTCAAAATCTAACCTCTCACAGATTGATTTTCCAGCATATTGAGGTGCTAAATCAAGCGACTCACTTACTACATAAAACCCAAAATGTTGACTATAAATTAAAATATGGTAGCTGGTCGGACTGTGCCACGAGGTGAGAAAAAGGACACAATTTACCATACTTTTCAATAATATAAAGTTTATATAAAAATATGTGATTTATTGTATTTATTATTTTTACATCAACACACAAAAACATTCTTAACATATTCTCAAAATTTTGCCAATTTTACCTTCAGTGAGTCAGTCTATATTTTTTTCTTATAAGAAGAATACTTGTTTTCTGACATGAAGTCCAGAGAGCATTCATAATTAATGGGGTGGGGAGCCATGGGAGTATTACATCTTGAAATCTTTGCTCCTCATACTGTATATTTATCTCTGATATCTACAGGAGAAAATGGCTGACCCACCCCCCTAACATCCGCCAGGCCCCTCACCCATAATCGGGCAGAAATTATTAACGCTCTCTAACAATAGTGTATGGACAGTGACAGTCATTTGAGATAGCTCACATTTGACATCAAGACTGCAATCTGTGAAAAAGTGCAAGTGTGACTAGCAAAGTTTAATTACTATTTGATATTGATTTTAAATCACTCGCCTCGTTTCTCCTGCGCTTAGAGTACACCGCTCTTTTTTATGGCTGTGACTTAATTTGACGGTGTTTGTCTTCCACCTTCGGTGGCTCTTCGCTTGCTTGCTTGGCTGGAATTTCCACCAGCATTTTGTATCGAAAAATCAAATATAGATGGCACAGCACGAGATTTCAGTGTCAGTCTTTTTAAGGACCATCCAATGCTTTTGAAAATGTCGATATTTTGGGTGAACCAGTGACTCAAAGTGTGCAGAGCGCCGGCTCGAATACACGCTGCATGCTTTGGTTGGCCGGCCACCACTTGCGATCTTCGATCATCATCTCTTCTCATTACCGCCAGCAACCGTTTTTAAAAGTTTTTTTCTTTTCTTTGGACAATCGTAAAAAGCTCATGTCCGCTGTGGCATCGTTACTAAACTCTACTGCTGCACAGAAAAGCATTATCTAGGCTTCGAAAGACTATACACTATTTGTAAACACAACAACATGTCGTGATTACAACTTTCCAGAGACTGACAAGACCACTTCTCTGACGTCACTGACGATCGGCACCGAAGATAACCCGAGCGCCTTCCGATCACTGAAGCAAATAAACAAACGTCATTTTCTCGTAAACTAAAGGGCCAAATCAAAAAAAAAATCAGAATTTATTATTTACTTTGAGCAATATAGGAAATTGGTTTTTGTTTTTGTTTTAAATTAGGCTGCATTTGACCTTTAAAGAATGTTGTTATATAAAATAATTGACTTATGAACTTGAGGATTGAAAATCAGTTTGAGTTTTTATCAGGGCAAGAAATTCTATGTTCATGTCTCTGTTTTCTTTGTGGTAAAATTTCCTTTGTACAAGTTTAAATTATTCATACACTCGATCAGTCCACACTCAGTTAATATCAATAACATTTTCTTCAAATGACTCATTTAGGCTCATGTTCTTTAGTACGACGTGATTGTTTCATCAGTTAAGAAATAAGATATATGGGGTGCTTTGTTATTGTGCAAAATTAGCCTTGTAAATAATCTGCCCCCAATGTATAAAAAGGTCTTTGGGGGGTATATTCTTTACAATATTAATTTATGGTATAATATGCCAGTACTCAATATAACGGCTGGCTGCCAAATAAAATTTATCTTGGCATACCAAGGTTTTGGCTGGTCAAATATATAGTGTACTTTCCAGTCTGCAAACGATAAATTATTTGTGCATTACTGATTTGTTTAAGACTGTTAGCCATGTTTGAAATATGTTGAAACAATTGCTCAGTTGAAACAATTATTTCTGTCAGAAAAATATCTGGTTTTGTTTACACGGACCGGCCTTTTGCGATAATTTGACATAATTATGTTGCAAATGGCACGTCATTTAAAGTGTTTTTTTCATACATTCATTGTAAATAATAATAAATTAAATATATATAGTACACTTATCCTATAAAAAGTTCAAGGCGCTTAACAATAATTGTTATTAATGTATTTTAAATACAAATCAAATATTAATAATAATAATAACATAAATAAATACCTATGCAATAGTAAAATGGTTAGATTTACTGTCTGTAAAAATTTTAGAAAGATAAGTTTTAAGTTGCTTTTTAAAAGATAATATAGAGGATGACTTTCAAAGACTGTAAGGGAGGCTGTTTCAAAGGTGAAGAGTATAAACGGAGAATTATCTGTCACCATACGTTTTGCAGTTAGAGGCAGGCACAAGCAAAAGTTAATTGGAAACAGAGCGAAGAGAGCGAGTAGATTTGCGATAGTTCAACAGACTGGATAAGTAGGTAGGGTTGAATCCATTAAGTGACTTATAGACCAGGCGTAGATTCTTGAAGACAATGCGATAATGAACAGGAAGCCAGTTTAGTTGGCTTAAAACAGGTGTAATGTGATCGTATTTATGGGAGAGAGTAACAACTTGAGCGGCAGAGTTTTGAACTGATTGTAGCTTTCAAAGTAGAGACTTTGGAAGACCATACAAAATCGAAGTACAATAGTCGATTTTGGAGGTGATAAAAGCATGCACCAGGATTTCTGCAGATTCTCGGGTTAGGTAGTTGCGTATTTTAGATATGTTCCTTAGGTGGAAGAAAGAAGATTTGCAAACTGGTTTGACATGCTGTTCAAAAGATATATTTTCATCAAAGATGACCCGAGGTTAGTGGCAGATGAACATGCAGCAATAACTTCATTTCCAACTTGATTGCAGTGTAGCTGAGCACGAGGACGAAATTTAGAATGCATTAGCATGAAAATGGTTTATCCTGATTATGTTTGAATTTATTCAGTAACATCCAACATTTAATATGATAAACGCATTTCTCAATGCTGAGTTTAGATGAAGTAAGTTCAGTAGCAGGGATCGAAATAAGCGGGAGCCCGGGAGCCCGTGGCTCCTAAATTTTGCATGGGGCTCTTATCTGGCGTTGCCTACGAGCCCGCCTGGCTCTATGATTGATCTTTTCAACCTCACTTCAGTTGTGTCACAGGTTAACAAGACATGAGCAATTTGTCATAGTCTGTAGCAGTTTGTAAGTTGCAGTAATATAATGTAAAATATGTTATTCACTGTCGAATGTTTGGCCGCGATTGTGAAATCTCTGTGGCTGGGAATAAACTCGCCCCATTCCCCAGGGACTTCTTGCATATTATTACATGAAGTACTTGATAAATTATGTCATGCGATCGATGGACAGTGTCAACAGCAATGTGGTATTGCCTCCAAAGAAGAAATAGTGCACGGAAGAAATCTTGAACGAAAAAGAACATACTACGAAAATGAAAGAAAGCTTGGCTTTCTCACACAGTGGCTAAGAACTTTTCCTGGGTGGAATATGATAGTGTGTTGAAAGTTCTTGTGCGGCAGCAAGGAAAGAGTTTGAAAATTGTGTCGAGTTTGACATTTCCGTCTTATTTTTCTCTTTCTACGTATTTTTTTTATAAATAAAACTAAAACCTGCGATAGTTTTATTTTATAAAAAAATGCGTAGAAAGAGAAAAATAAGACGGAAATGTCAAACTCGACACAATCTCCTTGTTCCAACAAGGCAACATGTAGAGTTTATATGTCAAGGAAAAACTGCCACAACTTTACACTTGGACAATTGCAAAATTCAATTGGTTTTGTTGTCCTCTGCTGTTCATAATTATTGCTGCTACATGGATACAAAATTTATCTATATTAAAATCTGCTGATAAACTAGAAATCTGTTTGATAAGAGGCAAAAGAAAAATGTATCTTGCAAGCCATGTTTTAAACGTTTTAAACTTTAATAACATTTATCAAACAGATTTCTAGTTTATCAACAGATTTATATAGATCCAGTTTTAACAAATTCTGTTCGACCTCTTTCCTTGCTAACACGGGCAAATATATTAATTGTCACAGAATACCAATTGAAAAAACCCAAATGTTGTTCATTAACAGGAGCATTATTTAGTACAAATTGTCAGGGACACTTGTCAAGGAAAACTTGCTTATGTAAAATCTTATAAAGATAATATAATAACCATATGATAATTATAATAAATCAACACATGTACAAGGTATATCGGAAATGCTGCAATTTGATTGGTTCCTCAACTCACCTAATAATATCATTATACCTGTTGTTGCAAAAAATCCAAGATGGCAGCAGAAGAAAAGATTGAAAATCTAGCAGAAATTGCAGTTCCATCAAAGATATATAAAAGTCATATTCATAAATCCATATGTTGATATTATAAAACAGTTATTTGATTTGGCATTGTTTTTTATGAGCAGTTGATCTACTCGGCGAAGTGCCTCATAGAAAATGTCGCCTCATCGAATAACTGTTATATGTGAAATCTTAGCTAACATCCCTGACCTCCACTTACATTTTTAAATACAATTAAAACAGTCTGCATGTAAAGCATTTTACGCCGAATTCCCATTGAAGAACATAATGGTGTGACAAGTTGTGGATTAAAATTAAGGATTGTGAGAGACTAATTTTTTCGTATTAGCTGAAACTAGTAGTAATGTATTACACAGTCACTATGTGACAGAAAGTAGGACAAAACAAATATTCCTAGGTGGACTTGGCAACCTCGTTCCGAGAGCCCACAGTCTTTTAGGCCTGCGGCGGGGGCTCAGGATATAACACGGGTCAGCACATGCACAAACGATCACTTGTGGGCACAGTCAATCATGAGCTAGTCCTCAGATCATAGACTGGCTTGTGCTTTACTCCAGAGTCCTTCGTTCTACGCTGCAGGCCAAAGATAACGTAGGCTGTAGGAATGAGATTAATGGACTTGGCAAAATGGATTACCATGGCAACCCTATATGCTTGCCACTGACCAATTGTCAAAAAGAACACAAATTCCCCATAATTCAGAAACATTTAAATTATAGAAAAAGTGAAGAGATTTTAGCTTCCAATAATTCAGATTAAATTCAGAAAGATGTAGCCCCCCCTTCTTCCCCATCCAGGTGGAGTTATGCGTAAACTTTTGTATTCATTAACTCGAGAGTGCTAAGAGCACTTCTTTCTACATAGGAAAGCATTCAAAACAAATGTTGGGGAGGGGGCTGATGATCATGAGAAACTTATTTTAACTCAATTTTTCTAGAAACCTTTCAAGGACCCCTGACCCTCTCATGCAATACATTTAAATATGTTATAGGTGCCACCATTGTCATTATCTCCATAAGGTATTTTACAAATATTAGTCAGGGTTCAGTTGGTATGGAATTTTAGAATTTCATTACACGTAAGTGCAAGTCACTTTTAGGTATTTTGTTTTATAAATTAATTGTTAAATTTTTTTTCAGTATAAATTAGCTATAGAAAATAGAAATGTTTTAATTACCGTATATTGTATATATACTCTGTAATTTAGCCTCTCGGCTACAAAGAGTTGTAATAAATGGTCTTTATTTATTATTTTAAGTCAAATTTATGGAAAATCAGATATTTGTGTGAATGAACTGTAACAGTTATTGAGTAACTTGTGACACAGTGCTCAGCCAATCACAACACAACTATTAATTTAAAACATTATTTATTATAAAAATTACAAGTTCCTCAAATGTGATTGGTTCATTAACCACTCCAGATGTTATTCAGTAATTGGACACTATCCAATAACAAGTTTTGTTATCAGATACCTGTTATCGGACACTTGAATCAACTAATTACAACCTGAGTTATTAGCTTACTGTCCAATCACAATTCAGATAATAATCACTGCACATGAACAACAACAACTTACCATTAAGAAAGTGTGACCAAGATAAAATGGAGAACTTTTGCGCATATTATAGTAACAATTATTACCATAACAGAGACTTGAACCCGATATTTTATCTTTTTTTTAAATTTTATTTTTTATAATAAGTTGTCAGGTATAAATATAACTTTATTTGTGTTGTCCAATTCGGACTGTAATCATACTTTGTCTTATGATAAACAAATTGGAAAAAAATTATTTTAGAAGAAAACTATAGAATGATGTACATGTTATAATTAATCAATGTTATTAGAATAATTATAACTTACCATTTTCTGTGGAGATATCTTCAGAAATTGCTTCAGATTTTTGCAACCTCCATTTTTAATGAACAGTGTTATTAATATTTGCTGCTCTTGGTTCTCTTAGCAACCAGACTCATTAGCAACCAAACTCGTTAGCAACATTGTTATACTTCAGTGCCCTACTCAAGTTATTATATGACTAATTAATTGTGATTTAATATATGCCATTGATTATTTTATGGAAATGGTGCACTAAATTTAATCTTTTATAATTATAATTATTAATGATATTATTCTTATTATTATTACCGTGTAGTACCGTAATTTTCGGAATATACGCCGCCCGGATAATAAGCCGCAGCCCGCAAAAACCATCAAATTTTTTTTCAGAAG
>JANUFV010106700.1:0-10148 GCA_024757865.1 Epizoanthus scotinus | reverse complement strand
ATTTTTAACTCAGGACCTCTCTGAAAATCACCTATGTGAGAGAGCACCCTGATTAAATATTGTATTAAATAAATAAATAGACAAACACAGACTCAAGTGCATTGTTTTATCAACTTTTATTTACCCTTTTATACTCAATCAGTTCGTTACATTTTACAACATGCTTACAATATATTTTACTTTTTGCTACTTACTACAGATAAATTATGTAATATGATCCATTGTGGACCGTTAGTTGTGATCACGTGACAACATATATTGGATATCAAGAGGCCTCTACTGTCTCAAACATATCTACGAGTTACACACTGATTTACCACTTTTTAATTGAAGTAGTTCAAACCACTTTTTACCCAGGTCTGCAAGAAGTGGACTCTGGTGGACTAGTTTTGAAAAAAAACTAGGGATTCTACGTCGGCGAGTGGGTTAAATTAAAACTGTGGGAGTTGATGTTATGCTGTTCGCCGTGAGAGTGGTAGGTTTGAGCTGACGTTTCGAGCGTTAGCCCTTCGTCAGAGCAAGAAAGTGTAAGTAAGTAAGAAGTGGGTCTCGATGTTTGGGGTTCTCTAATGATTTACGGTAAAAAAGTTAGTTTTTCACGGTTGACAGTTAAATTTTTAGGCCGTTTTGACGATTAGTCTTAATTGAACAGATTGTGGGGGTAATAAAACAAACATTGTTAATAGTTGACGGTAAAATTAACGGCCGTTTGACGGTCAGTCTTAATTGAACAAATTTGACGGTAAAAAAAATAAACGTTGTTGACGGTTGATGGTGAAAACCTATGCCGTTTGACGGTTGATTCTCTTAGAAGCCCTATCGGTCATGTTAGACTGATGTCCGTGAAAAACTAAAATTGTTTTAGGAACTGGTCTACCTGAGTCCGTACTATAGGTTTGTTATTTGTTGACCCCCCTGTTTCAAACCCTCGTTTGTGTTCACGCTAATATTATATTTTCGTTACTATTACATTTTGTGCCAGTTACACCCATCTGTCTTCACACTGGCGACATCGGTTCGCTTTGGCCACAGTGCTGTGTTTTCCAATCAATACACAGGCATCTAAATCTAGCAGAGAAAGTCGGAGAGTCGTGTTAATTGTGTTGACTATTTCGTAAGCGTGCGAGTATTCGTGTACATATAAGTGCACGTGTGCGTGTGCGTGTGCGTGTGCGGGTACGTGAATGTGTGCGTGTGCGGGTACGTGAATGTGTGCGTGTGCGGGTACGTGAATGTGTACGTGTGCGTGTGCGTGTGCGTGTGCGTGTGCGGGTACGTGAATGTGTACGTGTGCGTGTGCGGGTACGTGAATGTGTACGTGTGCGTGTATATGTATATTATAAGTCTGACTAACTTGGGCATGATGCTTAATTAAAAGCACTAACAAGAAGGACTAAAAAGGTCTGGTGCATTCACATTGTATAGTATCATCCCATTGTTGTTTAAACGATTTTCCGCAATATGTTTGTTATAGATAAATAAGGGAAATTTGGGTGAAGGGAAACAGCTTTCTGTTCCAGACTACTGTAGAGTGAAATGAAACCTCACCTCTCTCCAAACTCTTAGGCCGCTTGCTCAGCTTCTCTCCAAGCTGACAGGTCGATGCGCGGGTGCTCATTCACCCCAGTACAAGGAAGTACAGGGTTGTTGCTGCTTGTTGTTTGCAGGAAAGGCCGCCTTTGCATCTGTGTGATACCGTCCGCATTATCACACAGCAGTCGAGCTATGCTGGACTCCCTGATCTGATCCAGCTGCGGAAGTGTAAACCCTGTCGCCTGGTTGTCCGTTTCGTACCAGAAACGATCGCCAAACCTCAGATTCTTAAATCCTTCACCCATGATACAAGAAAAGGTTGGCCCAACCTGCCCGCCATTCATTGCGTTTTCCGCTAAACCTCCCACGAATAAGTCAATACCATCTGTATTGTTATTATATATGGACGCCAAGTTATCGATTTGTGCTTGTGATATTTCGCCTGCGAAGTCCGAAAAACTTTGAGCTTTCCTGAGGCCGCATGCAGCTCGAAAAGCATTGTAAGATGGTAAGCCATGATCACGACCTCTTTGGATGTTGAGTGCCACCAAATCAGCTGCAATCACTCCTGGATCCTGAACAAGGGTCTGGGTGACTGCCTTTGCAATATTGCTGAAGTGAAAAAGGCAAAAACGTGCTTAGTAACCGCACTCAAAATGGCGGCTTTCAAATTAAAAAAGTGTGATTTTGACGACTCCAGCACATCCAAGCACACACACAAGTGAGCAGTATATTATGAACTTTAGTAACCACCTATGATAGTAAACATAAAGTATTCGTGATTTAGCTATTTAAGATATTTTTTGCGATGTACGAAATTCTCCACAAATTAAAAGAAATCTGAAAAATAACACGTTACTGTGGTAGAAAAACATGAGAGGGATTATGATCAGTCGTAAAGGAACGTGGATGGTTACAATTCGGTAAGATTAAAACCAATTACAATCTATCAATTTAACTTCGGTCCAGGCTTTAGACATTAAATAAGTTAAATACATTCGCTATCAAAATTGTGCTTCTTGTGTTTAGACACTTTGTCTTCACAATATATAACCATTTTATCATTTCTTGTTATCCTGTTGAGCTTACATCTTGTGTTTCGTGACCGTGAAAGCTTTGTTCCTGACATGAGAGGAGAGCATGCGCATTACCGTGACCTAGCCCCTTTGAATTCTCAACTGCAGATGATTACTACTGACCTGTCTACAGCCTGAGCCTTCTGACTAGCCAAGCCTCTGACTATAGCATCCAGACCCGATGTGCTTTTCGAACCAATTGTAAACACATCATAAATAGGAGCTGCGTCAAAGAACGTTTTGGTCGGGATCGACGGTCGGAAGGCGCCAGCGACATCCCTCCTGTCAAACTGGTTTTGAATGAGACTATGTCCGAACCTCAACGCCGCGGCTGCCATGCTGTTCGGCACGGACGCGTCTCGGAATGCGTTGTAACCCTGGAAGAAGCGGCCCACCGGGCGGAGGAACAGGTCGTAACGTCTCCTCTGTTGACGGAATGACATACAAATTGTAATGTGCAATTTATCATATACTCGTGAATTACTTTGATTTGTTGTGTAAGTATTCAAGGGTGGGCCACATTTAATCATGCACTTACCAAGGGATGGGCCACCAAAAATGCTTTCACGATAGTTTTGATTCCAGCCCCCCCCCCCCCACACCCCTCCCCTGTACTTTGTGACAAGTCCCTTACCACGTAAATTGTTAGATATTGAACGAAGAGTAAACACAGTTCTTATATAACCATGGAATGGGCTATTCTCCTGAAGCGTGCTACAGCAAGTTATTGACTAACTTTTGCCTTAGAAATGCGTTCTAGACGAAAGTAATGTTAGTTAATTATGCCCATCGGATTATCAGCCATTACGTACCGTTCGGGGGCTGAGGACCACTGGTATCCATTCATTGTACGTGACATGTTGCATGATTGCAATGAGGATCTTGCGTGATTCGCGGAAATTTCTGATTGCGTCCCAGGTGGGGTTCACATTACGCAGTTCTAGAGCTATGCGGTTGTGCTCTCGTGCCCAGATAGTGTGCATCGATGCAAGCGCTGAAAAATAAACAAACTTTAGCTACATGCAACAAACCGGCATCAGAAATGATCGGCCAATACACCGTGCGCTTACTCACCCACTCACCCACCCCACCTACCCATAAAACTATCATTAATTGCTAGTGGTTCCAATTGCTTCAGAGCTCGAGTGAACTGGACGATTAAACTCTCCCTTCTGTACACACCAGGAGCTCATAATCTAGGGGCATGAATTCCTCATACTGCCCTCTATGTATAGCCTTTTGTCAAGCTGGGTTTTTTTTAGAATTCTTCTCTCGCAAAAACAATACCTCGTACCCAATAAGGAGACATTTCTAAGTCTTAAGGGTACCTATCCGCCATTAACCAGATTAGACAAGTGGAAACCGCTCTTCGTGAGGCGGTGCTCCGTGTACCATTCACCACTAAGCTACTCGAATAGCCCTTCTCCAGAATTAACTGTCATTTCTAGCTCCTATGCAATTGTTGATGTGAGAATGTAATGAGATCTAGCTTACCTTGATTTTCGGTGGTTCTCAAGAAATCTCCAGATAAGAGACAGGGTCTGTTTTCGTCTGTGGTCCTACAGAACCCTTCCGGTACGTTGGGTGGTAGGATCTGTCTCAAAGCTGGGTTAACTGGGTGCTGCACCGTGTTCAGCAGACCAAGGCGGGTAGTCACGTTTATGTTCACTACTTCCTCAATAATTTCCCTTGTCACGCCATACACTTGAGACGCGTCGATGTAAGAAGTCAAGGTATTCAACTGTTGTCTTGGGTTGAAGTAACCGATCGGGGCACATCTGTCAGTTGGTCCTCTGACAGTGCGAAGGAGACGAATACATTTCACTTGAGGTGACAGAGGAAAGGGAAGGTCTTCCGGCACAGTGATTCCCAGGCATGGAGTTTCATTGGTCTCGTCATTACATATGCTGTCACAGAATTCTCTCACACGGGGGTTTTCAGGTTGGCCTGAGTAAAAATAAGATACATGTATGTTTGCGTTAGCCGTGCTGTCTGTATCAATCTGTTGGCGTTAATAATGACGAAGACCGTTTACGGCGAAAGGAGAAATTGCGAGAGAACAGAAACTATTATTTTCCGTTTGTTGATTAATTATCAAATAATGCTATCCTATAATAATAATAATAATATAGCATTCCACTAAGTTTCAATGCTTTACAAGTTAAAATATAAAATTCTAAAATTCTAAAAATATAAAAATATAAACTATTTACAATTATTAAAAGGTTTCTAAAAATATAAATTCTAAACTATTCATATAATCATCTTTCCATCTTTCTAAAATTCCCAAGGCAGATCAGATGCTGTCATCAATTTAAAAATAATCCAAAAGAACTAAGTGATAAAGTTCATTTATCACAAACAATTAAAAAACACAAACACAAAGTTACCCTTACCTAACCCAGTAAGGTCATGAGCGAGGAATTGTCCAAATGTCATAGTCATGTGAGTAAGCCTTGTATTTGGTCGATCGATGTCTTCAAACAAGCTACGGCTAACAAACCGAGGGTTTGGGAGACCTCTTTGCCGTGGTGAGTTAAACCCATCGTCATAGTCTGACGGACATAGCCGACGAAATGAAGTCCCAGCAGCCCCTTGGAACGGTCTATGCAGGTTGTTACACACGCCGCTAAAGGTACGGAATGCGAAATTGGGATTGCACCGAACATTTCTTCTCAAGATGCAATTATAATTGAAGTACGATTCTCCCCAACCTGCTTGCAACAAAACGAACAAGGAAAACAGGAAAATTTGAACTGGTTTCCTGGAGAGAAAGAGAGAGAGAAAATCAGTACCGGGTGAGTATGTTGGTGATATGAATCACTAGAGACGTGAATAACCCACAAAGCGGAGCAAAGTAAACTGAACATATCAAGATTGATTTAATCAACTGTAGAAGTTGATGTTATGCTGTTCGCCGTGAGGGTGGTAGGTTTGAGCTGACGTTTCGAGCCTTAGCCCTTCGTCAGAGCAAGAACTGAACATAAACAGCCGGTTACGCAAAAAAGTTCATACGGTGGAAACTTGAGTTGTTTTTAAAAATATAGTAAAAAAAGTAAAAAACTAAAGTAACTTTATTTAACGTCGGTAAGTACAGGTTATTTTTACTAGCTCAAAAAAATATCAAAGTCTTGATAGTGATACAAAAATAATAATCGAATATTTTGAGAAAAAATTGTGAAATTTGCGTCTGTCGATTGGTAACAAGACCGCACGAACGCGACGATTTAATGGTTGACACCTGCATGGCTGTCAAGAACTCTCGTGATTTTAAGCACTATAAACAATCACTTTCCCTTATCATACGGTAATATAGTTTGGTGAAATTACACTTCGGGAAGTAGCTACTGATGCGACGAAAAGAAAGCTACGCGACGATTTGATCGTAGTCGAATTCTAATGCTTGTGACTAAAATTTACTAATTTGGAAAAAAGAAGACTTTACATAAATATATTCGATTTATAAATTTGAAAACAGTACCATTAAACAGCAATTATTTTCCAGCTAAATGCGCCTTGAAATGTTGCACTTTATATCTACTACACATAACAGGATGCACGCAATAATATAATTTTGATGTCCTAACACACAAGGTCTATCATGATATAAAATAATCAGCGAATTTTCGATCGATAAAATCATAATCGTTGAAATAATAAAATCAATATATTGCTAACCATATACTCCGCGGAGCCACGAAATAATCTTAAAGGTCAATGATTGGTCGCTTTGTGTTTTCTTACAATGTAAGTAAAGTGTTTTTAAACCCTGACTTCCAGTTGTCGGCAACCATGTGTTTTACTGTACCAGATCAACAAACCAAACAGGGTCCACTGTGCTGTTCGCACAAACAGGGTCCACATGAAAGACAATATTCCATATATAGTTACCTTACACAACCCATCTTCTCTCAGATCACCTGTAATTCTGGTATAACAATGATGAATCTGAAAATAAAATTATGAAAGAAATGTTTTTTTAAGTACTTTATAACTTGCTTAACAGTATTATGTTTTGCTAGTTGCGAGTTGCTATTTAGATTCTGTTGTTTGACTAATGCAATAATCTTAACACTTAAATCATACTCGCAAAATATTTTATCTAAATCAAAATAAATAATAAAATCGATTTTCAGTTTGTTCTCACTGAGTCAATAGAAACCAAAACCTTTCCTTCTTGAAATGTCACATAAATACTTTTGATCCTAAGTAAACTTTCATTTGAAATATAACAGAAAATATTTTTAAAATCTGCGTAATAAACTTGCACAAACAACGTTGACGACAAAGACAATGTATGTGGACGGACGTACCTGAAGTACTCTGGACTCACTGACCAACTCTTGCAGCTGCTGTGCTTGGACAAGTATGCTGACAGAAGCTTGAAACGTGCTCCTTTTATTGAGAAACTCGATCGTTATGTCTCGATGCATGTGGCCATGAAGAGGCTCCCTGACAATGGCTAGTTGTGACGTGTTGTTATTAACCCTCATTTCATGGTTAATTGGGCGCACGACAAATCAACAATGTTCTACCTACTGATATATCTGATAAACGATTCCGTGATCGTTAGAACTGGGCAATATTCTCATGATATCCAACTGCAGTGCTACTGATAAAAGGTACCGCAACCCCGGAAACAGTGCACACAAACGCGTCATCAGCAATGAGACTTTAGATATCTGCTGGAATATGGCGAAATGACAATATATTGATATGTTAGAATACAAACAGTTTAATAATGGGGATTAATAGCTGCATTTGTTGAGTTTCTTTACGTTTGTTTAAAACATTCAATAGACCATTCTAATTTTCTACCTGAACTCAGTTGTAGCTTGGCAAGTATTAAATACACTTTCTCAACTGACCCAATCCGAGCACTTTTATCCAAAATTACTCAATATTATTTCTGATATATCATACCTAAATATGATTTCAGCCAATCACAGGCCAGATCGCCGTCCTAATACCTGACGATATCACGTCTCTGCCTTGAAGATATCTAGGATAGATTGGTCCTTATTAACAGCAAACAAAAAAATAACAAGAATAATATTTGCTATATATTTGTGGATTCTAGCTTTCATGAAGAAAGAAAAAGTGAACCGCAATTGGTTGGTTCAGTTGCGCAACTCATGACTCGACCAAACGAGCTCTGGTATTTTCCCAAATCGTGTAACAAACTGCTTGATTACATATAAATAGCAAGAACACAAATAAGAAACAAGACAGATATAAGCTTGATGTCCATATCAGCTATAAGTCAAAACATTACTTCAGATACGTTTTGTACAATTTGTGGCGGCTAGAATCCACCTTTTAAATTTAAAACAAATTTGCTAATTTTTGCAGTTTATTTTTGTGTGGTATAGTTCTGTTTTAAGATTGCCTCATACATTCTAAATGCGTTAAAGCACTTTAAAAACCTTTTAAACATAAGTGATCATATAAAATTATTGCTGATTAAATCCACAATATTTTATTTCATCACGCAACTCCATGTTCCATAAATACTGAAATCAATATACTGACCGTGTGAGAGGAAAACCAAATACGCCAGTATATTTATAACACTGTTATAAAGCTGTCAAATTGTATGAGTAATTTTTATTGTTTAATGACTCGTAATACATAACGTCATGTTTGGTCATTTGCTAAGCTATTTATTTTGTTACATAAAATCCAGTTAGTTTGAAAAGAATGGCAAAAGGTAAAATTTTATTTATTATTTATTTTATTTAAGGTTTGCCGGCAGGAAACATAACAATAGGTCTCAAGGTCCCTTCCCGAGGCTAGTCTCTAAAATGGCTGGTAACAGCAGTAGAGATAAGGTGACAGACCACAATACCGGCATTAGTCTGCTCTTATCGACGAGTGCGTGGGTTATTTTATGTCCCCCGATAGAAGGTCACAAGACTAGACCAACGGCTTAACGTCCCTGTCCACGGACGGTGTGGCGAAAGAAGGTCGCACAAATTCAACCCTCGTGAAGCCGGGACTTTCTGGTTGGGAGTCAGAGATCTTACCGACTGCGCCAACCATGCTCGCACAAAATTCAAGTTTAGTTTAGCTAGGTTAACGATAAATATGAGCTATCGTTGATTCCAATTTATATTGTATTGTGTTTGTATTCAATGTTTGGTTTATATCCTCAAACTTCAATATTAATAATTTGCCATTCGTTGCATCCAAAAGCGATTATCTCTTAATGGATCGTATATACACACAGCAGTGACACTGGTTAAGAAATATAAGAGCTGCTTTAGGCTATGTCAAGGGAATTATTTTATATAACATTAAACATCTGTGTACAAAAATTGCTAGTTTAACTTTTAATCGTGAGTTTTATTAATATCTTGTAATTTCAAACATTAGAACTGGTTTTAACCTGGTTTTAAATATAGTATTTCTCTAGTTGTGTGTTAAGGTGGTTCGATGAAGAGTTATTTCTCAGTTGTATACAGTGAGTATATGTAAGCATAGAACTGACTGACTATGAAGTATCTTTTAAGTTCGTGCAAATGTTGTCAATTGTTCTCAGGCTTGAAAAGCAAATATGTTGTATAAGGACTCGGCGTAATTATACTTTATCACTGAACTCAAATGGCGTCACAAATGAAGTAATAAACGCTATATATATATACGAACCAAATATAAGAAGTTTTGAACAAACGTTTTGTAAGATTTGATCTTTTTAAGTTCTTGTTAACGGCGTTTAAATTCTAGGGCAAGATGCTTGTACACTGCCATGTAGTTTAAATACTTTTTACCTTATATCTTATGCGCTTTGAAATATGCAGGATTCAGTCCTTTCATAATTATAAGAAATGAATTCAGTTAATGTCGTATTGGATCGTGTTGGATTACGTGTTGAACTACGCAAATCAAGATGGATTAATCTAGGGATAAATGGCACATTACAGCACGTTAGAGATTAAAGGTTATAAACCAGTGTCGTTGTAGCCAGCAACTGCACGCCAAAACAAACCATACAAAGTATACCGTCAAACTACATTGCAATTATAAGCAGCCACAACTTTGGCTAGTTTAGGTAGACGAGGCTTTAATTGAGAATTTCGTTAACTTGCAAAGGATAACTGTAACCTATAAACTCACTTTTTGATCCTAGTAGAAGGAGAGATTTGGTTCAGTAGGATATGTTCTGTATATTGCAGTTGCTGAGCTGAGCTAATTAGACACCGTCATACAGTGACCTGAATTATTGCATATTGCGTCCAAGTCTTGTATGAGTTGATGCTATAAAAATATCGGCTGAACTAATCTTGATGAAATTAATATTTCCAGCAAGTTGTATAATGATCTTACTATCTCTTGCGTTGTATAACGACTTACACGTATCAAGCCCGATATATTTGTGTATTGTATATGTTGTGAGTATATGTTTTGAGAAATGTTAGTTAAGGTCACGTAATGTTTTACATGAGTTTCTGCGATTTATAGATAATAATAATAATAATAATAATAATAATAATAATGGTAATACCCAGACGGCATTTCCACATAGTGGCTCTTCATCCG
>JANUFV010106689.1:0-10150 GCA_024757865.1 Epizoanthus scotinus | reverse complement strand
AGTTGCAACACTTACCCGTATCACACGCTCAGGACTGTAAGAATAAACACAAGAAGAAAGTATTAACCTACTTGTAACAGTACTTTCTATTTTATATATAGATATATATATATAGATGTACATGTAAACTTCTCCAAATTGTAACAGCGTGATGAGCAATTATAAAGATACTGTTTCAATACCGGAAAAGACAATAAAAAGAGTAACCTCAACAGCTATCTAATGCACACCAGGTTGAATAAAACCTTACAACTTCTTCTCGAACTAATTTTAGAAATAATCATGTTTTGCAATGTCTTGGCGGGTTCTAGAAGCAAATCATTTTCTCAACTGGTTCTAGACTTATTTATATGCAGTATAACTTTCTTTGAAAAGGGTAATTTAAATTGGGAGTAAATGTGATATTTATCTATATCGATTTATGTGACAAGATCTCCAGCAAACCAGATTGATTATAAGGTTTGCTGGGGGTCTTCTAATATTTAATTATTTACAACATTAGTCCGAGAGCATCTTCTCAAGACAAAGACGTTTAATTTAAGCTACGCAAAACGTAGAAAAAATGTAAGAAAAATACAGCCAGCTACTTACATTTCATACAGCTCTTTGGCTGCCAAAGGTTTATCTGCAAAGTAAGAACAGGCAAACGAACGAATGAGCGCACGTGTTTATTCTTGGACTGTAGATATAGACTGTTCTTTTTGATCTTAACATAATCCAGTACAACTGTGATCATCATACACGTCGAACAAATAGAATTGAAGAAAACTTTAAAGATTAAAGCCTCGCTAAATTTTGTTCGTACTATCTTTGGTATGTAAATAGTCAGTTAATGCTCAAACATATTTTTTGGATTTTGTTGCCGCGCAACTACGCATTTGTTTTAAAGTAGTGAACTAACCTTTCCTAAAAACTTTCCACCAGAAGTAAGCAGTTACAGCAATTAATAGGACAAACATCACAACAATGAGTGTCACTAAACCGGCAATGGCGCTTGTACAGCCGCTGCTACTTCGTTCCTCGCAAGACACGACATCTTAATCAATGAAAGCAATTGATCAATATAATATGAGTACGACTTCACCTCTAGGATGGAAACTACTATCTGTGCATGTATTACGTCGGCATGTCCAAGCACACAGCTAACCACAAAGCATGTTTCAGGCATAAGATTTATGACAACGACAGTTAGCCCAGTCATGTATGAGTGACTTTTGTCAAAAGAGACCCTGAGAAACCTAAATCTATCTATATATGTAAGAGTTATAATATTACATTATCTATAAGCGTCTAACAATTTACAATTACCAAATATCTAGGAATATAATTCTCACCATTTCTTCTTCCAATTTTCTTTAATGATTGAACCTTCATGCCTCCTAAGACGTAATTATGATCTTGCAGGTGTCTTCGTAATGTTAGCAATGGATCGCTCTCATTTCCAACAAAAGTCAGTTGAACATGTGCAATTACACTTCCTTTCCTGACAGTATGTTTTAAAAGCAAACGGTTTTAGTATCAATAGGTCTGATGCATTTCACGTAGTTCATCAAAATGTTTTCATTCCTCACTGCTGAAACATTTAATTGTATCGTATATGCAGTTTTTACTACAAAAGCATCTTGATGCAGCACAGCAAAATGCAGATAAAAACTTGCTTATTCCTAAATGCCATTGTTAATCTGCCTGTCAAGTTATGGGAAGTCAGATAATATAATCTAAGATAAGACAGAGTGTGTCGGTATGATTCATGAAATATGGAAGAAGCAATACAATTGCAAAACAGGGCTCTGTTTCAACTAACGGGAACTAAGTCAGGAAGCCCTGTATAGATATTTTAAAATTATATAAATATATAAAAATGTAATACATATTTAACAAGTGAAACTAGTCAACTCAAACCAAACTTCTCGAAGAGAGCAATGCTCACAGTTTTTGGATATTGTAATTTATGGAACACAATGGATAAAGGTGAGGCTTGTCTTCCAAAATCTAGGTAAGTAGTAAGGTAAGTGTATAATATTCAAACCGAGTAAGAAGTTATACTAACTGCAGCGTTTTACTTGTCTTGTTTCGGAAAAGGTTCAGTTGATTGGGCATCAAATAATTATCTCTTATAAATAATGCCAACTATATGGACATGGAAAATGTTATTGAGGGTTATTAGCCCTTGGTACAATATAACTACGAAACTAGAACTTAAAGAAAAAAATTAAACGCATCAAACGATATATAATAAAATGAAGTATATATACATAGTTAAGAAAAAGACAATAGTAAACAATATTGTGAATTATTGTTTACAATTTCTAACTTTTCTACAATTTTTCAATGTAAGAACATGTGCATAAATTACCAAAGTACTAAATATTACACACATATATACATACATACATACATACATACATACATGCATACATACATACATACATACATACATACATACATACATACATACATACATACATACCGGCGTTGGTATGATTCAAATACAACTACGAGGCCAATATGCAAAGAAAAATTAAATGCAAGAAATAATACATATTAATTTACAAAGAGATACCAGTAGACATAGTTAAGAAGTAGACTTTGGCAAACAATATTGTGCGTTGTTGTTTACAATTTCTTACTTTTCTATATTTTTTCAACGTAAGAACACGTGCTTTTAGAATTTACCAAGGTATCAAATATTATACACATACATACATACCTGAAACCATCAATTACAACATCAGGTAATAAACTCGCGTTTCCATAAGACTTTAAAAGCTGTCAAGAAAACACATTCCAAAGATGACAAAACGAGAGTCGCTAAAACAAATATGTGACTACGATTATTTCATTATGAAAAAACACTTCAATAAAATAATTAACGTATCATCGAAAACAAGTTTTAAGAACTTTTAGCTATCTAAATTATTCTTATATAGGTGTAACCAGGTTGAGATTATCTCAACAAGACTGTTTGGAAAAGCTAATTAATTAGTTAATTTCAACTTCCTGTCAGTAGGTGTAGGTGTGTTAGCAGATTAGTGCTATGATATCACACAGGAAATAGGAGTTGTTTCCAAAGTTATGTTGTCACGTTTTCATGAGTCATCATGAGGTGTAATTCTGTATTTATTGAGAGTTTTTCGTTCAATAAAATAAGTTCTGCTCCAGAATTGAGTTCTGTTCTAGTGTTCAATTCGGCTCTAGAGTAGAATGCTGCTCCCTTAATTTCAAGTTACCTTCTCTTCGATTTGTTTTCTATTTCCCTTGCCCAACCTGTCCTAAATGATCTGCATTTCGACCTTGGTCACATAGGCATCCATTATTTTATGTGTTATGTGTTCATGAACTGAAATAGATTAGTTATAGTGACATGCAATATATTGATTTACTTCTCTCCACGTGTTCCCCTAAGTAGGGTATTAACCTGGTACGATTATCTTGTTAGTTATTTCACACAACTCCCGTACATAACATATAATTAGTGCAACAATATTTTCCTACTTTATTTAAATATTTATAACTGCGCGATATAGATTTGTTGCTGTAAGCATAAGCCATATAATAATGTGTTCTGTTTGAAAAACATTAAAGGCAGAAAAATACCTACCAACGCTTTCAGAAGCAATCTTAGTGACTGGTATTCCTGGCTGTAACGCTCTAGGAGCGCCTCGTTCCAGGTCAGATTCAAACCCATTTCCACATCTATCATTCTGAAAACTAAGACAAAAGCAAACACATGTCAACTAGTTACTTGTTTTATTTACACCACACAGCTAGACTTCATTTCTGTTCAAATGTACGCAAATGTCGTTGATTTATAGATATGAAGAAACAATAAAGACAACACCTATAAAAAGTTAATTAATTATCTCCGATAGCCTACATTTTAGCGTCCCAATCCGAGAAGACGTGAAGACCGTTTGCAGATGTTAGAGCAAATGCATCACCTTCCCTGGGTGTTGGTCCGGACAGGGTTTGAACCCACAACCTCCCTCATGTGAAACCGATGCTCTACCAACTGGGCTAACCGGTATACGGTTCTAGTCTAATACCTTGAGCAATGTGGAATTGAATTCTTTGTATCAATAAACTATTCGTATGGTAGTTACCAGTTTTGATTGCACAATTGAGTCCAGACCAGCCGTGAGAACACTGACATCTGTATCCGATTCTCTCTTCAGTGTGGCAAGTACCTCCATTGTGACAGGGTTGATTATCACAAGGACCTGCGGACCCGCAAAAGATACTCGATCGATCACATAATGCAACAAATATGTTGTCAAATCAAGGTGACTTTAAAATTTGGTACCATATCTCACTTATGCCCACAAATTGCTGGTAAACTGTCAATACAGTCTCGCGTGGAAATTAACGCCCGTCATAGCTTACTATCAGCTAAAACGATAACTCTCAGTAAACTTCAGTGAGATGAAAACATCCGTGTTCAAGATGAATTTCAAAAACAACAACAAGTAAGTGAGGACATTAAAGAAGTCAGTAAATTTAATGAGAAATTCAATATTAAAAGAATCAGCACCGCACTAAAGAAAGTATATATAAATTGTTCGCTAACATTATCTGCAGGATGCTCAGAGAACATCACTGTTTTACTGCTTTGAAGGCCTAAGGTGATATGGCACAAAATGGTGGAGAGAGAGGAAGATGTGGACGACTGGCATTTTTTGGTAGAGGTCAGTCAACAGGCAGCAGACAGCAGACATACGGCAGGAGTGTGTAACGGCCTTATGTACAACTTAGCGCAAATACAGGAGGTGAGGCGGGGTGAATACCTCAAACATTGAAACTAAAAAAAACATACTATCAACACCTAACACTGCGAAGTTCTATATTCGTTACAAGCAATTTTAGTGTAAACGAGGCTTCGGAGTTAAATTTGTTCTGTTCTTCTGACGTTTGACGTCATTGAAGCTAATTTAGCTTTTATCATACCATACACACATGGAAATGTGGTCATATGTATTTGTTAAGGACAATAAACTAGCTATTGACCCCAAAATGTGCAACTACAAAGTTACTAAACATTAAGCTATGTACAAATATATTAATATGCTTCAATGCTTGTATAATTTAATTGAAGTAGGAATAAAAGTAATTTAGAAACCTGTTTGTCTTAGTTCTGAAAGGTTCAAAAGCGTGGGACTTTCTTAGGATGTAACCGTCGACGTGTCTACTTGGCAGAAGTTGGGCCAACTTGAGGTCGGGATTTGAAGCTATCTCTGTGAATAGTCTAAGACACGCATTGTCTTGTTTAGAACTATGTTTACTTAAACTACTGGTTTCCTGGCTGCTTCAATTGCCTCCACCATGACTTTTCTTCTTTCTCGTGACAAGTAGAACTTGTACATAATATTGAAAAGAAAACACCGATCTTAACAACTGGTTAGTTATATTAACCTTTAATATAAGTAACAAAATCAAATGAAACGAGCTCTACAATAATTATTTTGAGAAACCACGTAACATTCAGGCAGCGCAGCGTCCACGCACAGCTCTATGCAGTAAACAATAGAACCCAATCTTCTCGCGAAATCTCACATCAAACTGGCGATTTCTACAACATCAACAAATACCGTCAACAATTGTTTTTCTTTGTGATTATACAGGTTGTGCATTCTTTAGTCAAGAAAACGTACAAAACTAGAAGCTACAATGGGGAATATTCGAGCTACAGCTTGACTAATGACTAAAATCAGCCATTTTTAGTAAAGCCTGTGTGAAAACAAAGGGACCTTCCTACTGTGCATGTAAAAAGCGTGATGACTTCAAGAAAATTGCCATGCCATGGATAATAACTCACCAAAGTATATCTGTAAACAGAGTATCATCAAAATCTGAAATTTGGACTGCCATTTTTCTTCATTTATGTCATGGACACACTCCGAACCCTATCTGAGTTGAGAAGGGATGGGGGATCGGCCCCACTAAGGACATTTTACTTTGCCATTCCCAAAATATAGTAATGGACAAATTTATGTATTGAAGACGAACAAGATTATTTTCCTTTTGTTTAAAGTATATAGTTATATATACTAATTTTAGACATTTCTATACATTATCAGTATGGCTGTCCTGATAGCGTAAAGGTCATCACACACGACTAGTAATCAGTAGCATGCGAACAGGTTCATTTGCGCAGCAATTAGAGAGGGAGAGAAGCGGGGAGATACAGTTAATCAATTATAACAATCCAATTCGATTTATATTTAAAACAGGATGATAGACTGATAACTATAAAATTGGATGCAGAACTGCTTACTTTTGACCATATTCTTTAATACAGCACCCATACAAGAAAATAGGGCATTTACATCTCTACATAACTTTGTATGTTGTTGGAATTTGCATACCTGATGTTGGTATCACTAATGAGACTGATAGCGACTCGTTATCAACGTTGAAGTTTCCAATTGTTCCACCTTTAACTGCTTCTTGAAGAAGATTGTAAATTGTCGAATCATTAACATTCTTGTCATAATAGAGCCTAAAATCTATTATGATGCTCCCTTTTCTAAAAAAAAGAAACATGAATGATTTAGGGACCATAATAACTTAGGGAAACACATGTTTACCTTTGTTAACCTATTTTACCGGCACATGTACGTCATAATACTTTTTCTCCAGTCAAATGTAACTCTGTTTCTAAAACAAGATAGCTTTATACAGTTCAAGTCTAGCTTCCAAGTCTAGCTTCCAAGTCTAGCTTCCACTAAATTCAATAATCACAGGTTATGGTGTTAGAAAAATAACAATTCGGTCTCCCATTTTCATCAAAAATAATAGGCTTTCATGGAAATATGATGCAGAAGATTTACGTTGTCGATCAATGTTCATGTTTCTTAACTTGTATTTTTTTCACCGGGATCTTCTATTTCTTGCTAGAAAGCAGTAACCTGCATGTACCTACCCTCTACTAATTCAATAACATGTTCAAAGTGCCTGTAGTTATCAATCATTGTCAGAGAGGGCTATTCCCACGTACTTTCTGGTGCCAAATATTTCAAAATCTTTGAAATAGCGCTTTACTATTTTTCTTTTCTGAGTATTCATTCATAGTTACAACTGCCAATGAAAATGCCAGCTACATTAAAACTTGAACTAAACATTGTTCTACATACCTGTTATTTAAAACTTCGCCATATTTCGCCTTAACTGCAGGTACAAACTAGAAATAAAGAACGCTATGTTAAATATTTGCGAAGTTAAAAAAGCATGAAATGTTTGCATAATAAAATATATATCTTGAATAGTTCTTCTACATAATGCAAAAGAATATATTAAGAACTTGCCACACATTTTTTCGTTTACAACCTTAAAAATAGCGTTCTTAACAACAATCAGCTTTTGTCTGTAAAGTTTGCAGTTTATAGATATGAACAACTACAGGAAGATAATGACCAAGTAGTCATATGATGAAAAGATGAAAAACCACGCTTGCCAACTGTGCTGCACTTTTCAGTAGGTTACTGCAGAGTATAAAAACTATCATGGTCTGTGTTGAAAATAGTCATCTTTGCAAAGTTTCTGCGACAGAAGCTAAACTAGCAGATGTGTGGTATCTCACACATTTTCCTATTGTCAGAATGGACAAAGCGACAAAAAAAAAGTCAGATTAGTGTATTGCTAAACGTCAAGGCGTGTTCCTGAATGATGCAATACATGCTGGCCCTAAAATACTCAAAGATAACTTTGACGTTCTTGGTTTTACCACTGCAGTTGCATGTGCATGTCACATCAAATATATGTATCTTCAAATCATGATAATTACAGAAGTTGACTGTAAAGGCAGATATACTAAAACAATTATAATCAAGAACAAAACAATTATTAAGAAAAACACTAGAAAAACAGGACTAATCGTTCTTTGATAATCTTTGAACTAACAACAAGGATTCTGGTCACAATGGTTTTTCACACACGTGCTCTATGCACTATTCCAAAGCAAAGCATATCAAAGCAAAATAAAGGAATGCAATGCAAACCAATGCAAACCAAGCCAAACGAAACCAAAAGCTACTCTCATGTCCATGCTAGTGTTTTGTGTTAATTTGTAACTAGAACAATTTGCTGCAGTTTGATACTCACTTCCTGCCAGCTAAGCTGGCAGGAAGTGATCTCTCATAAGCTCTGGTTATGAGAATGAACTACATGAATATGTTACAATATGTCACTTATGAAATAAAATGAATGTATCCAATAAGTCACCAGTCTTAAACATGTCTTGCTACACGTGTGATACACATGTGTGTTACACTATTCTATACAAGTGTAGTTACTATATGGTACTGCTGTGAATTGAGAAAATAGAGACGACACTTCTCTGAATATCATATTTCACTGCACATATAACTAACAAAAGGCTAAAATATACCTGCCATATCGAATATTTATTGCCAAGACCAAAACTATTTTAGAACAGCTCAGTCTTCTTTTTCTCCAATATTCAGTTGCTTGTAAAGAATGCACCGCACATGTGCTGAGGGAATACATTGGATGAGGTCACATGAACGAAATTGTATTTCCCTCAAATACAACCCATTGCATGCTAATCTGTATACAAATTTTCAAAATTGAAGAACGTAACTTTGAGGATAACACCACTTTTGTTTTTGATATATAGTTTTCAATTAGTTATTGTCAAATTCACTGCAGAACGTGTTCCAAATACTTAGTTTTTCAAGAATATGTGGGATTAAATTTCATAACCATTTAGAATGAATTCAAGTGCAGGGAAAATGGTCAAACAAAGATAAAAACAAAGCATTTTCTTCAACTAAATCAGCATTGAAGTGCCGGGGAAAATTCACGTGACGACCACTCACCATATGTGATGTTTACATGTCATACCCAACTCCTAAAATAATATCTGTAGAGAAACAGGACCTCTGAGTTACAAACCCTTAACTTTTAGAACAAAAATTATGTTTCACATTGTATTGAGGGATGCATATCCCTGAATCGTGTATGGCTCGAAAGTGATGTGTCACAATAATAATATACTTAATATCTTACCTTCTTCATAAACTGAGATGCTGCAGTGTTAGGGTCTGGGGTTTCATGAAGTACCTTAATACTTCCATCCACAGTTCTTGTGTTCTCTGTAAAGAAGCAACTGGTAAGACTACTGTCTACAATGCACTCTGCATCCAACTCACTGGTTACATATTAGCCACCTGGCAATCTCCATTCTTAAGTTTAATGGATGAAATCTCAAGAGATTGGAAAACATCATGAAAATACGAATCAACACAAAAAAAAACTCAAAAGGGAAAGTTATACCCTTATATTGTGTCTCACAAACGGATATTATAAAATGCATATGAAACTATTTTACAAAAGGGAAGACAGATTCGTAAGAAAACATCAGAATACATGACAATCGTTGGTGAACGAAGAAAATCAAGATTGGAAAAAGATGTAAAACATTGTAACAGGAGTTGGAAATATGGATCTTTAAACATTTCAATAAGTTGCTACATCGTATACTGCCAACTAATTCGGGGTTTTTTAATTGGCTACATAGAAAGTGATAGATGTTCCTTTTGCAGAACTTATCCAGAAACCTTTGAACATCTTTTGGGGGAATGTAATTCAATAAACATACATGGCGCGAGTTTAGGGAACATATCAAAAGGTACGCAAATCCATACATAACTTTATCATTAGGAAACATCATCCTAGAAATTACACAAACCTCTGCAATTGTTGAAAACTATTTTATACTTGTAAGGTATTATATATATGTTTCAAGATGTTGGGAAGTGAAATCAAGTTTTACGGGTTTGAGGGCGAATCTGAAATTATATAGAAAGCAACGCTACGATCCAAAACATAAACAAATATTCTTAACATTGCAAAGCATATAGAATGTTGTAAATTTTAATCGAAAAAGCAATAATTTCTTCACAAAACAAAATGCCGGATACTATATTAAAGCATCAAAATGGGTTACAGGTTTACTTGGTTTTTCCTTCAATAACGCGTGAAGATTTCATTTAATCCCACATAAAAGTATAAATGTTCTGAAAGCCTAATAAATAACTATTCCAAAAATATTTATTACTAGGGGTAACCAAAGGTAAGGTAAATGCTGCCGAACGCCTTTTTCGATGCCTTTTTTTTGCAGTTTTTCCACCTC
>JANUFV010106688.1:0-13241 GCA_024757865.1 Epizoanthus scotinus | reverse complement strand
TGCAAAGTCTTGAAAATTTTCTAGGAGAGTGATAGTTTTGACAGTTGAAAGTGTACGAATCCTGTAAAGAAATATTTCGAACGTGAGACACAAACGTAAGGAAATTAAAATGTTAAAATACTTCAGGAAAAGGCTTCTGCAAAGTCTTGAAAATTTTCTAGGAGAGTGATAGTTTTGACAGTTGAAAGTGTACGAATCCTGTAAAGAAATATTTTGAACGAGAGGCACAAACTTAAGGAAATTAAAATGTTAAAATACTTCAGGAAATTATTGCGTCAAAAAGGCAGTGACTAAAATATTCAATTCACGTGTTTGTAGCTCCCGTGGATGAGTACCGAGTGCCTTTCGAAGATGAAGTTGGTCTTCACCCAACGCTGGAAGACATGCAGCAGGCTGTCTCACAGAAGAAGATGCGCCCGAACATAATCAAAGAATGGCGGATACATCCGGTAAGAGTTCGCTGTATTTTTTCCTGTAATCAAGACGTGGTTCGATTAGTGTTGAGGAAATGCCCAAATAAGTTCGTTGTCTTGTATTTTCGTAAACATGGCCAACAATTGCGTATGTTGGAATTTGTTTTATCTTTAAGTAGGAAAACATCGCTGCAGGTGATAAAGGAACGAACTTGGAACAAGAAGGCGTACAAAATGAGCACAAACCCAAACATTCTATAAATATGGAAAATGTAATTTCTAAAAACGGTGTATCAAATAGACTAATGTTTTTCGGAACCAGCACAGAAAAATGCGGTTTGGACCGATTTTGGGTTGTTCCTGTTTTTCACAGAAGGCGTTTGTTAAGGAAGGATGTTTATTATACAAGACATCTAAACTTTTTTTGTGTGTTGGGGGGTCCAGGTGGGAGGAAAGTGGTGAGTTAAGATACGGGGCTTTTAGTAGAGAGGGCGTTATTAGAATTTATTTTCCGGGCGCCGTATGTGACAAAGAGTGGGCATGTGTGTAGAAATGTACAATAGGCGTTTCCCGCTCATCTATCCCACAATGCGATTGTGTTTGTACCTATCAGTTTTTTATTTTAATATCTTAAATTCAGATTTTAAGCCATGGACTTACATTTTCTCGTATGGTCTGTAGATCTAGTATAAGGGAGAAGTGCGTGGGTAGTAGTAGAGGGGAGGGACATAGATCCACCAAACATAATCTAACTGGTAGCTTTAAACTGTGATAGGGAGTAAAAGGGGTTATAAATAAGCGGTTATTTTAAGGTATCACAGGAGACTTTTGAATAATGTTTTTGGTGTGCTCCAGTTTTTTAACTATTTGTGCTGACTTTAAGAAGGTACATATTTTCTGAAAGTTCGATTTTTTGGTAGATTTTCTTTCAAAAATTACACGAGGACATTACGTTTATTCTCCCCGCCGCCCGTTAAAGTAATCAACATATGTTTTTGTATGATTTATTAAAGTTAGACTTTGCAAATCTCAGGGGGGTTCTTAGTTAAATCGCACTAGCTAAGCAACTACAGCGTTTGAACTAATTCTGAGACATGCCGGTTTTTTACGTGCCACAGTTGTCTAGCTGTGGTGCAAATTTAAGCCGCATTGATAAAATATCAAGGGAGAATGAACTATTTAAATTTACCAAATTGCCAAAAAATTGAATTCGAGAAAAAGTCAAAAAGATAAAGTAGAGCTTTGTGAGTTACAAGAAGGACTTTGAAGAGAATGCGAATGCGGGGTTTGTAGTTTCTCACTCTACTCCATTTTCTTTCTATCTGTTTCACAGGGTATGGGCGTAGTGTGCCAGACAGTTGAAGAGTGCTGGGACCAGGACGCAGAGGCCAGACTCACTGCACAGTGCGTGGCCGAACGGTTTGCACAGTCAGTGTGTACGTACTCGGACACGTCCTCGCCTGAACACTGTTCTGTGATAACTCCTCTCATCAACAACATAGAATTGCATTCCCTGGAATCCACTATATAATGCAGCCGAAGATTTCACCTCTCGGATGTTTTAAACACTCGAATGCAATACTCGCCATGCTGCAGTAAACCAACTTAGTCATGTTTTACTACCAATGCCTACATGTACCAAATCAGCCGTGACTGACGTGAACCCGAAGATACAAGACGTGTTTTTGATCGGTAAACTATTCCTGCGATTTGGGAGGTCGTGGTCCTTTGGATCTATTCTCGGTAATGAGTTTCACTACATTCAGTTTTGTAGATTGCTAAGCCTACAAGGTGCGATTTCCATGTGGATTCGAGAAGAAGCGTTAAAGATTTTTAGACAGTCAAAAAGAAGAACAGCCTTCGGCACAGACTCTACGATGTTCTCTTTTCAGTAACGACTGTTTCATAATAGTCAACTAACAGCAGCAGACCAAGGAGATGTAATCTTCAACGCACTAGACTCATTTTCTTTGCAGCGAGATTTGGAGGTGCTTCCGTTGCGGTGAAAACAAGTAGTTTACGTTGGAGGGCAGCGAGACTTGGAGGCGCGATTGTTGCGATGAAAACAAGAAGTCCGCGTTAGACGGCAGCGGGATTTGGAGGCGCGTCCATTGCAATGAAAATAAGCTGTCTGCGTTGGACGGCAGCGAGACTTGGAGGCGCGATTGTTGCGATGAAAACAATCAGTCTGCGTTGGACGGCGGCGAGACTTAGAGCCGCGATTGTTGCGATGAAAACAATCAGTTTGCGTTAGACGGCAGCGAGACTTAAAGGCGCGATTGATGCGATGAAAACAAGTAGTTTGTGTTGGACGGCAGCGAGATTTGAAGATGCGTCCGTTGCGATGAAAACAAGTAGCTTGCCTTAGACGGCAACATCGTTATTTGACGGAAATTCCTGATGTCATGTGTGGCGAGATTTGATGAATGCAATATAGTTTATTGCGATGTTTTTAACCTTATCGAATGGTCGAAATTATTGTACATTTAAATGAGACGCTAGCGGGGTGAAGATAGTAAGAGAAAATACCACGGAAACATTTCTGAATTTATTTTATATAATTGAAGATACTGAAGTCTCTACAGTAATAAACCGTGATTATCCCCTGCAACTAATTAGAAAACGCGATTTGATGAACGTGAGTTGGCAGTTGTGCAACGTGTAATGAACGGCACAAAGGTCAGCGAGACTGCATTTAAGGCCGCTGAATGTGAAATGATATGATTGGACTGCACCACGAAGTATGCAAAGAAAATCGCAAGTAAATAAATGCACCAAGTGTGTTCTGGTGGTGTGAGCCATCTTCTCAGTTACCATGTAAATACGATGGTCAGTGGTGTGGAGAACATTCGGCACAGCGTCGAAGAGATGAATTTTTCGAACGCTCCTGGACCGAAGTTTTAACCGTCGCGATGTTTTTGTTATGATTATTTTATACCAGTATCAACGCCGATCTGTTTGTTAAAAGTAGTTAAAAAATATTGGCGTAACGCGCCATATAATATTAAGATCAAATAGTGACTAGTGTCGTTACATGTCGCTATTTGGTCTTAGTTCTTTCATGGCTACCATTGTAACCGCGCCACGGTAAATCACGGGGGGAAAACTGGAAGATACTGTTTCCGAAGTTTTCGAAATAGCTGCTGACCGTGTTAAGAATGGAACTGAGAAAATACATATTTCATGGAGCTTTATTCTCGAAGTCCCAGTTCCATTACTAACGCGACCAGAACTAGGATCTACTGCTCAGGCAGTACCAAGTCAGTTTTGGAAACTCGCGGCAGTATTCGCTTTATTCAGTAACCCGTGTATTCCTTCTTAGACGCTGGAAGTATAACCATAGGCAGCCCAGGCGTTGGTACAAGGCCATTTATATGATTCTATACGGAATATTTTCTGGTTAACGACAATGCAAATAAACAGTAAAGTAATATCATAGTTATTCTTGCACATATTGAATTCTAAATTTGGCGAGTGGATATGTAGCTTTAGGGCGCGTTTTTTTTGGTCTACTCCGACAACGCAGTAATCCTCTTGGAGTAAACAGAAATAGAACCGGAGCAAGAATCGAAAAAAACCAGCGAAATCACAAAAGGGAGTGATACGTCATCCTGGTTACGTGACCGAAGTTGGGCATTGCGATTGACGAGTGTTGTTGTCACCTGGAACTAGTTATAAATGGCACGAAAGCACAAGCAAGAGCCCAAAAAACGCGAAATCCTTTCTTGGAGTACTCCTAAACGGGAGTACTCTGATTTACTCCACCTCCAGAGATGGAGTAAAATTAAAACGGAGTAACTCCAAATTTGGAGTAAACTGGAGTAAGCCGAAAAAACGTGCCCCTTAGCTACCAAGTACAGAAAATCTGATATGATCGTTGAAACATTTTTAAAAGTGATTATAACTTCTGAGAAACACTTTTTTTTATATATATATATAAACTTGCTTTATGCATTTATTTATATGACTCAACTGGAACAGTCAAACTCTTGTATACACTGTAGGCCAACAGAGGCCCATCGGCCCATGTTCCAACTCCAGTAACACTTTTTATTGTAACTAAAGTTGTATTTATTGTACAAGTTGCCAACTGAAAAAATTTAAAGAACGAATTTACAGAGTTCGTACCACCAAAACCTTCGTAGGTCTGAAATGTTAACGCTCAGTTTTTCACTTCACTTCACTTCTTATTTAGATAAAGTGAGGGACTATTACTCAATTGTTGGTTTCGCTCTTTGATATCGGGATCACCTGCTCTTCAAACTTCTCAGTGGTAAATATCATCTATGACAAGTCGTCTTTTATATTTACTTTAACTAAGTGACGTGTTTGGTGCTGTACCTCGACTCGAAGAAGTTATGGGAGCTCTTGCAATCGAGTCGCAATTTCTTGAGTTGTACTGTAGGCATACAAACTGCATATACTTTACGCCCAACAAAAACTTTATACTATTCAGATCCTGTATGTCTGATGAATGTGAAATGACGCTCGGGAGTGTATAATGTACCTCGCTATCTCCAGAGAATGACTGTAATGACAATTAATATCAGTTTGTACTCTCCGCTCGTGTACACGTATTAATAAATGATTATATTTAAAGGGAATAGCAATCTGTCTTTCATTGTCTCTCACGATCCGATTGATCCACGAAAACAATGTTTACCATAATCAATATTAGGAACGGGTTGGGAGAAACCACGTGGTTTCGACAGTCTCGCATTTATAAGAGACGGGTTGGGCGGTACCTCGTGGTTCCAATAGCCTTGCCTATAAGTAGCTGTAGGCTGTGCTCCGAGGTCACACATGAGCCGTATAGCGGCCGCCAAAGGCGCCTTGTACATGCTTTCGTCCTCTTGAGCAACAGGTAGCTGAAAAGCCCCACGGAGAGCACCTGGGGCCTCGCGCGACTATCACGGCTACGGGGACGGCTGCTGAAATTCTACTTTCTTGCTTTCTCGTTTCCATTATGTATCATCCATTCATTTGTATTGTTCCAGTTGTGAAGGAGTGCGAATTGTAGGAACTACAGTCCTTAGTTTTCAAGCCAAACTAATAACGGGACAATTTCTATTCTTACGTTGAGGTTGTCTACAAAACGCAGAACTTAGGCTTTTCATGTTGTTTACTGAAGACGACGGTGAACAGGTGGTCAACTCGGTACATTCTCACGTGCAGTTTGTTGTATTCTGTAATTAATCGCTTTGTTCTCTGCCACCGTCGTCGACGTTGGCGTCCTGGTTGCGTAACGTCACTAGTAACCGGTCTCTGAACGCGTAAAGTCCGTAGTAACCGGTCTCTGAACGCGTAAGGTACCTAGTAACCGGTCTCTGAACTCGTAAAGTCCGTAGTAACCGGTCTCTGAACTCGTAAAGTCCGTAGTAACCGGTCTCTGAACGCGTAAGGTCCCTAGTAACCGGTCTTTGAACGCGTAAGGTCCCTAGTAACCGGTCTTTAAACGCATAAGGTCCCTAGTAACCGGTCTGTGAACGCGTAAGGTCCCTAGTAACCGGTCTGTGAACGCGTAAGGTCCCTAGTAACCGGTCTGTGAACGCGTAAGGTTCCTAGTAACCGGTCTTTGAACGCGTAAGGTCCCTAGTAACCGGTCTCTGAACTCGTAAGGTCCCTAGTAACCGGTCTCTGAATGCGTAAGGTACCTAGTAACCGGTCTCTGAATGCGTAAGGTCCTAGTAACCGGTCTGTGAACGCGTAAGGTCCCTAGTAACCGGTCTCTGAACACGTAAGGTCTTTTATCGTATGGATTGTTTTTATGTCAACAATTATTTGCAATTCCCTTGGTAGGCCGTTGTAACGTCATTTTACCTGTCAAAATTATGAATAAAAATAATTATGAATTTCCAAAGAACATAAAAATGTATTAAGCCCCAGCTTCTAATAAGCCCCCCCCTCGCCCCCTTCTAATAAGCTCCCGGTCCCGAAGCACCGAAAAAGAGGGGGCCTACTAGAGGAGATACCGTATATTTTTGTTAGTATGTGAAATATTGAGGCATAGCCCAGAGCTTCATTACACTGTGTGAAATATGCTGTGAAATGTTTGTTGAAAATATTGCCCTTTGAAGATCGTGTGAAATATGCTGTGAAATTATTTTTCAAGCTACATCAAGTCTCCAAGTACCATGTGAAATACGCTGTGAAAATATTTTCAAGATCTCTCTCTCTCTGACGATCAGTTACTGATTTGTGTTTTGTTTCAGCAACATGTAGTTGACTGTTCAGATGTAATATGAAATACGCTGTGAAAATATGTTCAAGATCTCTCTCTCTCTCTCTCTCGTGATCAGTTACTGATTTTTGTTTTATTTCAGCAACATGTAGTTGTGTTCAAATATAATATGAAATATGGTGTGAAATTATTTCGGAAACTATTGCCCTTTGAAGATTATGTGAAATATACTGTGAAATATTTTTGGAAATATTACCCTTTGAAAACAAAGTGTCTAAGTACAAGAAACAAAATTTTGACAGCGAATGAATTAAAACTTATTTAATGTCCAGCCTAGGCCGAAATTAAATTGATCAGCAACTTGTTTCCACGGCTGCAAGAGCGTTTTGACAAGCTTCAAAAGCGGGAAATTATTTACAGGATTAACTGTATTGACTGGTTTTATTTATTATGGTCAGGTAGCGGCCTTATTTCCCACAGGGGAAGAAGAGGATTAGATAGATTAGTGGCGATAACCATTTGGCCGGCTTTTTTTGTGTCAGAAATTAGTGTTTAGTAAATGTTTTGCAGCGTTTGAGAAGTCCTTGTTCTACTTTATAGTGTAATCTTTTGTATTGTTTTATCTAGTATGAGCCCGCTCAATATTTTGATTCGTCAAAAGTTCTTTGAAACAAATGAAACATAATTTTATACTGAACGCCCTAACATGCATTTTACATAACAATGTTCATTAACGTCCGGGAGTCGCCGCTTTGTTCTATAAAAACAATAAGAACAAAAGAAGTGGATCCCTGGAGAATAGTCTTGTGAAATGCTTAGAAATATAACCCGCGTATTTTCAGCTGTTTCGTCAGTGTATATCTGTTGGTGGTCAGTGCCGGTCGACTGAAATAAGTTCAAGCTATAGGTGAGTGCATAAGTGCTGTTTCGTCAGTGTATATCTGTTGGTGGTCAGTGCAGGTCGACTGAAATAAGTTCATGCTATAGGTGAGTGCATAAGTGAGTAGTTTGCAAGATCTCTGACTCCCAACCAGAAGGTCCCAGGTTCAATTCCCGGCCTTCTTGAGCTGGTTGTATTTGTGCGACTTTCTTTCGCCACACCGTCCGTGGACAGGGACGTTAAGCCGTTGGTCCAGTCTCTCGATGTTCTATCGGGGAACTTAAAAGAACCCACGCATTTGTCGATAAGAGTATCTATACAAATCACTGTATATAATAATGTAATGCACATTTGAACATATCCACATGGAGAATGTCGACCAAAATCTTGATGAAGAATATAATTTCAAGAGCTGCCTCGACACTGGAGAATTAACTTTCTTAAAATACGCACGTACTATACGAAGCGTCTTTCAAAAAATAAACAATGAATGCAAATTTTATCTTATGCAAATTTTAATTTTAATAGTTTAAAAAAAGAGTAACAAGACAAACAAACATCAGTGACACTGTAGAAAGCAGGGTCACTTCTCGGCAGCTTGGTGAGTACTTCTTTTCCACTTAAATGGTCTGTTATTTGAACATGTTTACAGTACCTGGAAAGCATAGCTAAGAAACAGATTTGCTCTTTTCTATTACCTCTGTTTACTTAATAGTTATAGCTGACCAAGGCTCGGATACATTTTGCCGCTGCGGTTCGTTGCAATTGTATTACCAATGTATTACTGCTTACACTGTTATATATACATACTAGATTGTGGAGGATAGAACGTTTTAAGAGTACGATAAGTCCTAAATCGTCAACTAAGAAGATTCCACCAAACGATTTGAGTCTATTTACTTTCACCAACACCATGCAGAACATGTGGGCGACCGTTATGTACTGTTATGTGCTTCGGTGTGGCAATATAAGAATTCATTTCTACGAGTAGTTTTAAAAAACGATGCCAAAAAGTAATTTAATTCTCAATTTTAATTCTCATAAATTTTCAAAAACACATTTTCGTCTTGCAATCTGTGTTTAATTGTCTCTAATACAAATTAAGAAAGTTAACGTTACATTCTGAGTTGTTGGCGAGCTCACTTGATCGTAACACGCTGAAGAGACGTGCAAGTTTACCTTCGCAAGATTAGTTCAAGATACAATCATTGCAACAAAGTGTGGCCGACAGGCTTTGTGGAGAAATAGCTTTAGTCAGTCGACCACAAGTTCTTCCGATTTTCGGTGTGCCTTTTGGGGATTTTTGTTATTCGAACGACATTTTGGCGGGAAATTTAGTTATTGTTGGTGGAAAACTTGACAAGATTCGAGGAGACTACTACAATAGTTTGAGTTGTAAACCTAAGAATAATGATATTTAAATTTCCAGTTGTGATAGTATTCCAATGTTCTGGAAAACCCTTTAGTATTGCTACAATACAACAAGATATAAAGGAACACGCCAATGCCAATACACACAATAGGTTTATATGGGTTCGCATATGTCATTGCACATATTCACACGTACGCGATGTCGCGATTTGCCGTTTTATAGTAGAAGACCCGAAACTAGGGCAATAATTCAGTCTTAGCTCATCTGTTGGCAAATAGACGGATTATCTCAGGACTCAATCCGTCCGGTCTAAGTATCCATGATAATTCATGTAACAATCGACAGTTGATCGCTTCAGTCACTAGATAAGAGCAGCTTTTGTTTGAATTCGGGGCTTTATATTAAAATTACAAAACGATTAACATAACTCGAATAATTCTGATACGGGCCACTGACTTAAAAACAGCAAAGACGTCCATCCAATGTCAAACGGGGAATATGGTAAGCCTTAACAATGTGTCATCATTGCAAGTTATTTCTAAACAACACATATAACAGATATACTGGCTGTTTCAGAAGTTTTATTCTATAAAACAATTACCAATCAAGATACTCCGTACGTAAAATAATCTGCTGTGGCGTACCACAGGGTTCAACCCATTGTCCATTAAACTTTCCGACATGGTACGTTTAAATATGAATGGCAAAATCTACAAATCTGTGCCTTCGGGGTCAGCAAACGTATTTTTACGAAGGGCTTGGTTGCAATTACAGGCGCCATCATACAAAAACAGTTTCGTACGCCAAGATAACCAATATTGAAATATTCGAATTTTCTATTATGTCACTACATTTTTGTACTGTTTGGTCCCAATTCAATTGTTTAGGGGTTCACGACTAATCACAGGTCGCCCAGGTTCACGATTAATCACAGGTCGCCTAAGCTTTAAGTTAGTCTATAATGGATAGTTCCGTGGTTCACATTTAAGGTGAGACATTTGTTCCTTGTGAACTTTAGCTCTGATGTATACACAAACACAGTTCACAACTTCGGAGCCAGAACATAATTTACATCACAATCCTACACACACATTCCAGTGGCGCCAGCACATCATTTACATCACAATCCCACACACACACATTCCAGTGGCAAGTACTCTTAACAGAGAAAGGTTTCTTTTTAAAAACGGAAGACCGTCGAGGGACTTCTTATTCAATCAATGTATTGTCAAGAATAACTTGAAAGCTTTTTTAAAACGTTGTTAATCACGGACGGGTTTTAGCACTGAAGTTGAAAATTGTCGAAAACATTTGGTTTTAAACTCCTAATTCCAATAACTTTGGCCTTTTATAAATTTTAATTTTGTTCATTATTTCTCGAGTTTTCCCATATTGAAGTTACTCTCTCCGATCGTGCTACTCATTCTCGCACCATGAGAATCGGCCATTTTTGAAATAGCTGTATTTCGTGAACTCTCAAATGCCTCTCAGTATAGACATGACACACTTTGTAAAGTTTAGAGAGGAAACCTGATCAAATATGAGTCTGATGTCTTCATTTAAAGCTTCCATTATACTTTCCGATATGGTACGTTTAAGTTAAATATGAATGGCAAAATCTACAAATCTGTGCCTTCGGGGTCAGCAAACGTATTTTTACGAAGGACTTGGTTGCAATTACAGGCGCTATCATACAAAAACAGTTTCGTACGCCAAGATAACCAATATTGAAATATTCGAATTTTCTATTATGTCACTACATTTTTGTACTGTTTGGTCCCAATTCAATTGTTTAGGGGTTCACGACTAATCACAGGTCGCCCAGGTTCACGATTAATCACAGGTCGCCTAAGCTTTAAGTTAGTCTATAATGGATAGTTCCGTGGTTCACATTTAAGGTGAGACATTTGTTCCTTGTGAACTTTAGCTCTGATGTATACACAAACACAGTTCACAACTTCGGAGCCAGAACATAATTTACATCACAATCCTACACACACATTCCAGTGGCGCCAGCACATCATTTACATCACAATCCCACACACACACATTCCAGTGGCAAGTACTCTTAACAGAGAAAGGTTTCTTTTTAAAAACGGAAGACCGTCGAGGGACTTCTTATTCAATCAATGTATTGTCAAGAATAACTTGAAAGCTTTTTTAAAACGTTGTTAATCACGGACGGGTTTTAGCACTGAAGTTGAAAATTGTCGAAAACATTTGGTTTTAAACTCCTAATTCCAATAACTTTGGCCTTTTATAAATTTTAATTTTGTTCATTATTTCTCGAGTTTTCCCATATTGAAGTTACTCTCTCCGATCGTGCTACTCATTCTCGCACCATGAGAATCGGCCATTTTTGAAATAGCTGTATTTCGTGAACTCTCAAATGCCTCTCAGTATAGACATGACACACTTTGTAAAGTTTAGAGAGGAAACCTGATCAAATATGAGTCTGATGTCTTCATTTAAAGCTTCCATTATACTTTCCGATATGGTACGTTTAAGTTAAATATGAATGGCAAAATCTACAAATCTGTGCCTTCGGGGTCAGCAAACGTATTTTTACGAAGGACTTGGTTGCAATTACAGGCGCTATCATACAAAAACAGTTTCGTACGCCAAGATAACCAATATTGAAATATTCTAATTTCCTATTATGTCACCACATTTTTGTACTGTTTGGTCTCAATTCAATTGTTTTGGGGTTTACGACTAATCACAAGTCGCCCAGGTTCACGACTAATCGTAGGTCGCCTAAGCATTAAGTTAGTCTATAATGGATAGTTCCGTGGTTCACATTTTTAAAAGGTGAGATATTTGTTCCTTGTAAACTTTGGCTCTGATGAACACACAAACACAGTTCACAACACGTCATTTACATCACAATCCCACACACACATTCCAGTGGCAAGTACTCTTCACTGAAGGGACTTCTTATTCAATCAATGCAATCTTCATTAAATATGCAAATCAATTATTATATTGTCAAGAATAACACAAACACAGTTCACAACTTCGGAGCCAACACATAATTTACATCACAATCTCACACACACATTCCCGTGGCAAGCACTCTTAATATTCAATCAATATATTGTCAAGAATAACTTGAAAGCTTTTTTAAAACGTTGCTAATCACGGACCAGTTTTAGCACTGAAGATGAAAATTGTCGAAAACATTTGGTTTTAAACTCCTAATTCCAATAATTTTAACCTTTTATAAATTATGATTCTGTTCATTATTTCTCGAGTTTTCCCATATTTAAGTTGCTCTCCCTCCCTTCCGGTCATGCTATTCATAATCGCACAATGAGAATCGACCATTTTTGAAATAGCTGTATTCCGTGAACTCCGCTCAAATGCCTCTCATGCTCAGTATAAACATGACACACTTTGTAAAGTTTAGAGAGGAAACCTGATCAAATATGAGTCTGATGTCTTCATTTAAAGCTTCCTCGTACTATGGTTGTTCGACCTTGTAAAATATTGTTGTGTACGATGAACAAACAAACAAACAAGCAAACAAACAAACAAACAAACAGACAAACATTGACCATCTACAAGTGTGTCCGATATTAGTCGCACTGTTTTAGATCCATATCTCTTGCATAAGTAGAACAGTACAAAAATAGATGTTGGTGCTGGCCTTGTCAGTCATAGGAAACTCTGTCGATAATGTGATCGGAAAACGAAAACTAAGAAATTTTTGAAAAAGAAGAGAATAGTCAGAAATGATAACCTAGAAATACGCGGAAATGATAATGATTGGACTCTGGTTAATCTTTTTTCTTTAAAAAAAGAAAAAAAATAGAAACACGTTTTCTACGTGGGCGAGTGAGCTGGTTTCAGCTGCTATATAGGGCTGCCGAGAACAAATAAACAGACAAACAAACAATATTCCGTTGACCATCTACAAGTGTGTCCGATATTAGTTGCACTGCTTTAGATCCATATCTCTTGCATAAGTATAGAACAGTACAAAAATAGATGTTGGTGCTGGTCTTTTCAGCCATAGGAAACTCTGTTGATAATGTGGTCAGAAAAAGAAAACTAAGAAATTTTAGAAAATAACTTAGAGAATGGTTAGAAATGATAACCTGAAAATGCGCGGAAATGATAGTGACAAGACTGGTTAATTAATAATAATAATAATAATAATAATAATAATAATAATAATAACGGTTCTTAGAACGCATTTTTGCAGGGCTCAATGCGTTTACAGATAGTTAAAATGCAAAGCACTTTATGTAATTGAAACTAACTATCTAACTAAACTATAAACTAACTAACTAACTAACTAAAATAATACAAAGGGGACAGCTATTTAACTACTTAATACAGAACAAATGTGTTTTTAGGCGGGATTTAAATTGGTTTACAGAATCAGAGTTT
>JANUFV010106677.1:0-10152 GCA_024757865.1 Epizoanthus scotinus | reverse complement strand
CGGTCATGTGCCAGCATGCATTGCAAACTTGTAAAATGAACTCGTGGTGTTCAGGAGTTTGACAAGATGGACACATTAAACTACAACTATTCTTTCCTCTTATCTGACGAGTCATATCAAAACACAGAGAGGATGAGTAGAAAGGAGTGGGAAGAAATGGAAAGGAAAGGGCAGGAACAGAAATGACCAATTATTGTTTCCACAACATGTTGCAGGTTTTTGAACGAAAGTAAAAAACCTGCGACATGTTGCCGCAACAAACAGTGCACTACAAATCGTAGCGCGCTATGTTACACTATGTCAACTTTTAGCGCAACAATGTTGCGTTAAAAATCGTTGCCCAGTATAACATCACCATTACAATAGAATTTACAGTGCGGTAGATTATGCGCATGCGCACTAACCTCTATCACGAGCTGCCCAGGTTTCTGCCCAACTGTCAGGTAGTGGTCTGGACATTCCTGCCATTCAATGAATACTCGATAATCTGGAGTACAAACTTGAGTGCTCTTGAGTACGAACCCTAAGTAGAAAGCTCAAGTTATTATAAACTCATTTGTAATCTAGCAAATTAGTGAGCTATATTATAAAACAAATATGCAATGTTTGCCGAGCTTGATAGGAAAAACGTTCTAAAGTACCAAGGTGACTTCACACTGTTGTTCAGCACTATAGAGCATAGGCGAACTGCTGCTTGTGTGATGGTTCGCCCGAAGATTTACACTTTAATGCATAGCATGCACAGCAATATTATTGCTCTTAAAGTAAAAGGTGCACAAATGTCTATTAGAAAATAGACACCATATAACGTATGCATATGTGTATGTGTATGTGTATGTATGTGTGTGTACGTGTATGTGTACGTGTGCGTATGTGTATGTGTAAGTGTGTGTGTGTGTGTATGTGTACGTGTACGTGTACTTGTAAGTGTGTGTGTGTGTGTGTATGTGTATGTGTATGTGTAGGTGTAGGTGTATGTGTGTGTGTGTGTGTGTGTATGTGTACGTGTATGTGTACGTGTAAGTGTAAGTGTGTGTATGTGTAGGTGTAGGTGTAGGTGTATGTGTATGTGTGTGTGTGTATGTGTGTGTGTGTGTGTGTGTGTGTGTATGTGTATGTGTATACATGTGTATGTGTATGTGTATGCATATGTTTACGTGTGTGCGTGTGTGTGTATGTGTGTGTGTGTATGTGTGTATGTGTATGTGTATGTGTATGTGTATGTGTATGTGTGTGTGTGTGCGTATGCGTATGTGTACGTGTGTGTGTGTGCGTATGCATATGTGTATCTGTATGTGTAAGTGTGTGTGTGTGTGTATGTGTATGTGTGTGTGTGTGCGTATGCATATGTGTATGTGTAGGTGTAAGTGTGTGTGTGTGTGTGTGTGCGTATGCGTATGTGTATGTGTGTGTGTATTGTATATGTAATAATTTAATACTAATATTAATAATAATTTTACTTTGTATAGCACACGTATCCTATAAAAAAAGTCAAAGGCACTTAGTATTAATACAGTAATATCAAGAATAATAACAAATACTGGTAAAAAAGAAAACGAAAATGTAATGTACCGTAAGAGTAAAATATAAAAGAACTACTGCCTATACCAATGTGTAATGAAAATATTTTTATATCACCTACTTGTTTGATCGCAGTAATCGTGACCTTTAAAGTCAATCTCATATCCCTGCTTCTCTGTTTTTACAACTCTAAGGAGATTGCCAATGTGTTTTCCGGATCTTTCCGCGGTCACATAGGACTGAAGGAAGAACGTGTCTCCCTGTGGCTCTGCACTGGGTAGGAGCTTGCGATTAATAAACCTGGAAATTAACTGTGAAAAATATGAAGAATTAGATGAACCTGTCAAACTGAAACCTGTGAAATCGCAACTACACAATTTTGCTAACATTTTTAAAAAGTTTATGTAAGTTTGTGACCTGTGAAAAATCCTGTGAATTTAGAAAACCTGTGAAATAAATTTAATTAGATTTTAGTAATGTTTTAATAATTTATGTTAAAAAAAACCTGTGAAAAAACCTATGAAATATATTCAATGAGATCTGGGTACTGTTATGTTCCAAACAATTTGTGAAAAATCCTGTGAATTCCTTTTTATTGTATACCTATATATATATATTGTTACGAGAGGCCATAAACTATATATATATATCAATAGGTCACGGCTTTTAACTAAGAATGGTATATATATCCTTAATTTAACTTGTTACTTTTCTTCATAATTGTAAGCTCTACATATAAATAGCAGCTCAAACTCATGTAATCATATTTTATCACAATTTTTAACTGATGAAGGCTGAATAGCCGAAACGTCTTTTTTAACTTTTTTAACTTTTTTAAGTATTAAACTATTTGACAGTCAGAAGTTGCCTGCCTCTTCTTCATCTATTCAACCTATATATATATAGTATATACCAAACCAGTGAATAGTGCTTTCGCACGTTCTGATTGGTTAATCAGGATACGGATATCCAGTGATATTCACCTCATTGCCATTCATGCATGAAACATGAAGAGACAGCTCGCGTTTCTAAAATATTTTCTCAGTTCTATATATGAGAATTAAAACAGGAAATATAGATTTATATGTCTATCGCTATTTACTGGTTTGGTATATACTAAAACAATTATTCCCCTCAGTGTTGATTCGTAGCACTTCGTATACAACAGGGCGGAAAAACACTTTTATGGCCTCTCGTAACAAGCACATCTATGGGTGTTTAAGCTCAGAAACTTGGACACAAGCTGCTTTCGATCCAAATGGGCAAAATATCAAACACTAAAAAAAAGCATTATTACGAAACGAAGATATAAGGCCCAGAGTGTACTTTGGGGAGAGGTGATACTTTGATCAGCTGAAAAACTCACATTTTCCGTCAATATCTCCGAGTAGTATTACAGTATTTCGAAAACGATCTGTCACAAATGTTGTACAACCGTAACAGAAAATAAAATGTTTTCATGTTTGGAGTACCATTGCCAGCTAATGAAAAATGAATGAAAAAGCAACCTTGGGGAAACCCCTAATTTTTAGGGGTTTCCCGACGAGGCAGCACGATCAAAGTATGACGACTGACCCTGACAAGGGATTTCCCCTCCTACTCACTTTCCAACATCTTTTAATACAGGTAGTTTTAATTTTAGTTTTAAATTTCGACTAATGAAATATACAATTCCCTTTGTAATATTACAATTTTAGCTTCAATATGTTCTTTAAAGTGTTCTTAGCTTATTTTCAAATTTTAGTGGTGTTATCGCAGAAAACTGTTATTTTTAAATTCACAAACTTTTTAATTCAAATGGATTTTTTGTGTCGAAGAATACTGATAGACGTGGCAGAAGTCTGGGTAACAATTTATGGATGATGAACTCGAGCAATTTGTTCAAGAGCTGCGTAACCCAAAGCGTGCAGAAAAGTGTTTCGAGTTGGTTTTACAAGTTTACTAGTCTCGTGAATCATGCACGAAATGAGCAATGTTATGTGTTAAATCCGTTTTAGAAATGGTTTTTCAGTGTTAACACTGTCGCATATATTTTATTTGCTTTGATTTGAATTGTGTTAAAAGGCGAAAATTTTGATCTAACTTCATATTTGTAATTGTATTTTGACTTCAAACTGGAATATTAAATTATTGCTATAATATTAAAAAGTATTGTTGTTTTTTTACTTGCGTCATAGGATAAAGTAGTTATGCAATTGCTTTCTCGTGGGGTACCGTAAAACTCTCGCCACTTGTTACTTGTATTTTTTTCGTATACACAATGGAAAAAAATTATACAAGTGACAGGTGGCATATTCCACGGTATCTCACTCGATTTACATCTTCGGAGAAATATATGATAAGTTGCTGGGCAGGAGAAAAGGATTTAGATCTAAAAAAATAATCATAGAAAACAAAAAGATGAAAATAAGATGATTTGTAGCCGAGATTTTATCACTTCTATCACTTTTAATCACTCAGTGACCAGTGTGAAATATCACATAATATTATATACATATTGCCGACTGTCAGTATATAAGATCAGCGGTTTGGCCCATGAGTAACAATTCCTACAATTGTCATGACTACAAGTAAAGTTTTTCAACAATTATTGGTAAATATTGTTGCTTTTCACTTCGACAAATTCTAATAATTTCATGAGATCCTGACACATTTAGAGATTATTAGAAATATTTGCTAGATTTTTAGAGAGGAAATGGCTCATTATATAACGTTATGTAGGGAATTTCCAAATAGAGTTTTATCTCTGTTGGATTGACACGTACCTGTCACCTGGAATGAGCAAGCTGGTTTGAATAATAATATTTTACATATTTCTAGTATGCACCGCTAGCGGCTTCAAAATTGCGGCCTTTGTCAGCTCAGCTCCGACGAATATATCAGTTCCCAATATACTAAAACACACAATTTAAAACAGGTAAAATGCAGTCTAGTTAATATAATATTTACAGTTTTAATAGCGGAGCTCTCAGTCGATGTATTTTAGTCAGTAGTAAACTAACTTCATTGCACTTTCACGCCTTTTTAAAATAGACCTGTTCTAGAAAAAATATGAGTGATCGAATTTATAGAAAATAAAACATCACAAAAACTATCGTTTTTTTAATAAAAAGAACACTCCGGCCCCATGATAAAGGTAGAAAGGAGTAACTCTGGATATTCTATAGTCCACGCGTGTTTGTCAGTGCACGTAGGTGCACGTAGTGATGCGTGACACTTGCTCGTTTAAAATTAGACACAAAGTGACAAACAGGAAGTTGCTTGCTGCCTCCTCGGCCAAATTCGTCAACCAAATTGCTCAATCGGCGAATAGAATAAAAACGGCCTCTCACCTCGTGTTTAGTTGTCCTTGAATTTTCTTATTCGCCGTTTTCAGCGAGTTTCGCCTCTGATCTGGTTCCAAGCGTACGAAACCCCGGGACGAAACCAAATAATAACAGACATAACAATATCTACATCCCATGCACATCATGCGACGGTGCCGTATGAATAAGGGCGGGCAAGGGGGTTTTCCCGAATGTTTTAAAATTCGAAAGCTGTGAAAGCTACAAAACTATAAAACTCTCACCAATTTCATCCTAATGGCTAATAATTTGTAAAAGCTGATGTATTATTATTATATAGAGTTTAGATTTACGAAGGATAATATCACCATATTTTAAAACACGGAACAACTGAATCCAGTCAACTATGAAATTGACACTCAGTGAAACCAGCAGAACTAGTCTGAACAACAGCGTTCAAGTCACATCAGTGTTTCACACGCCCTGTGTTTTCCCTGCTTCGAAGTGACACCTTGCAGCGCAGCTACGGTTACTTGCCATATATTTGTAACAAAATCCATCCTAGTAGTTAACGAAACTGTCGATAATCATAATACTCGATAATCATTTTAACGCGATCATGCCTCATCCCTGGCCTGAAAACAGTAGGTCAGGCTAGAAATCAGCCGCTTTTCCCCGACAGCTTTCTCGGCCTCGTTTTATATTAAGCATTTGTTTAAAAGAAGATTAAGATAGCAGGTATAAACACGCAATCTAATACATTCGGCATGTCTTGAATGTAGCCCCCAGCACATCAGACATGCCATCATGCACGATGGCCTGCTTGTGATCCAGTTTTAATACTGCTCGATATCGCACGATTGCTGCCATATGAACTGCTCCGGTACTCCGCACTTGCCTCAGTTGTACTTCAGCAGCTCAAGCTCAAGCTACAGCAGCGCGTACGATATACTGACTACACGCAGTAGAGATATTTACCGGACAGCACGCCTTCGCAGTTAATATCAAGGAACCGCGCATGGGTTTTAAAATTCCCAATTCAATTACTGTGTGTATACAAACTAACAAAGTGACGGTAAGAATACGGTTAGAATACTTACCAGGCTGATCTGTGAAGGCATTCTGGATTTCTCTTCCTTGTTTCTAAGTATCGTATTGAACTGACTTACAAGTTGTTTTCTTGGTCTTGTCGTGAAAAAGTGTGATTTGAACTGACCCTCGGCCGGATGACTAAAGTATTATTAAGATATCGATCATATGACGTCGTAGTAATATATGATATTGGGGACATACCCAGCTTTGATTGGCTGATCAGCAAAAGGGAATGCCCACTCCTGTTCTTGAACTTTAAACTTTAACCTTTCCATTCATTCCATATATTCATTGAATGCATGCCAGATTTAAAATACGTCACGTTTTGATATTTCTAGTTATTTTATAGAGTGATAAAGAATCCTTTCCCCCCTAAAATCAACCATTCCAAATTAGTCAACGAAGTAACTGATGCGAGTATGCATTATGAGCTGTGCATTATCAATTATGGTTCGTAACGTCTTCACCATCCTTACAAATTATTTTCGTCACTGAATACATACAGACATTCTGATTCTGTTAGATATATCCTTTTTGGAATGCTTTATCTGTAAACACTTATGTTGTTTGGACCTCTCTGTTCCTCAAAACACAGAGTGAGGGGGTAAAGTGCGCACCGTCGGCTTTTAAATTTCATACAAACGATTGAGACTGAACGTTACAAATTGCTTTAAAAATGTTTGAAAATGTCATTTAAATTGTATTTTACTTGTGTTTGATTTTATTCAGTCCTCAGTTCAAGTGTAATCAAGGAAAATAAATTATTTGGCATAAGCGAATTGGATTGCTGCTGTTTATAGATCGATGTTACACTCGCACTTGTATATAATTCAAATAAACGCCGCATCTATCATTCTATGAAGTTTTTTTACGGACAAAATGTCGAATGTACATACATCGATGTTATGTACAATAAATCGAATTCCAAAATACATACATGTACATCGATGTTGTGTACAATTTGTACACCGTACAAGTTTGTACAAGCTTCCGGTTGGAAGGCGGCGGCGTTTAAACGAATAAATACGGTACTTTACTTTACTTTACCTAAGAGCTTCTCCTAGGAACTTGTCTATTAAATTTGAGACCTAGAGTTTATGCTGCACTTTCCTGCAGCTCCAGTAATGTCAAATATTTTACGAATGTAAATGTTCTCTCCTTTCAGTGATTGCTCTGCCAAATTTGTTCCCATTAATTCAACAAATTGTTCAAACGTTGCCCCCTAAGTGAACTGGAGAAAGAGAACATTTGCATATTAATTGAGTTGATTTGGTCTGTAAACTGCCCAAAGTGATTGTTTTTTGTTAAAATAACCATTGACAATTCTCAAGGCATTGAGTGCACTTTAAAATTCAGGTATTTTCAAGGATATCCAAGGCGAGGGCAAGCCATGGAATTGCTGTGTACAGATGTCAATCCAAACCTTAAAAAATAAGATCTTTGTTTTTTTAACATGTACAATTTATTATGCAAGAATGCATGCTATCCAATTTACACAGTATAATGAACAATCTAAGGCCATGATTATATTACATATTATGCTTCCTACAAGAACTGTACATTGTAATACCATGAAGGAATCTTGGCAGCACTTTAACCCTCTCACCTCAAAGACAATTATCAACATCTATCTTCTCCTAACAAATGTCAATAGAAAAGACTGTAGTTTGGTAATGAGAATAATAAAACTGATGAGAAATAGCGAATTTTTGAAGATGAACTGACAACATATTTATAAGAAATGTATAGACTGGAAAGGAGATTTTAGCAACACGTCATTTGTTGTGTTTGGGGCTGAAAGGGTTCATAATATTCTAGGACCAATAATTTACCAGGAAGATCTGGTTATCAAATAACAGCAAATATGTATTCAAAGTTGTACATTCATTTGTTTAAAACTAGCTGCTGTCTTCAACCTAAAGCTAGTCTGAAACAACATGTACCTGTCCGGTAAAAAAATAAATATAATTTTGAGGCTTTAAAAAACATTGTTATCAGGTCTTGAACCTACATGTAATCTGGAGTCTAACAGGTCGACTGCAATGCCAAATAATACAAAGAGCGAAATTGTGGTTTTGAACCTAACGTTACAAGTAACCCTACATATTGTGTTGGGCTACATGTATATATATCTACATCAACAAACAAACTGTACACAATTATTATACATCAGGCATGTGCATCTCAGTACAAATACTGTCAACATCTATCTTCTCCCTACTGTATCCCTACAAATATCAGTATTACTACGAGTATATAGATATATAACCATATCCAGTAAATTATATTTAATAAATTCCAAAATCATTCTCCTATGTTCTATATAAAAATTCTATCTGCACCCAGGATGCTTCAGGTGTAGTACTGGATAGCTCAGGGATCAACAAACTCAAACTATTACTCAAACAAAACAAGCGTATAAAACATTGGACTGTGACAATCAAGACGCACTGTAATGTGGATGAGATGTAAACAATAACAAACACTTGCAAAGCATGCTGGTCGCAAGTGGGTCTTTAAAGGGATCATTGGCTTTCAGAAACATAGATGAACTTAAAATGAAGCAAGGAACCCTCTGAAGTTGTCAACATTTTCAATCCGAGCACATGGTTATGTCACAAGTCATGTGAGCTTTCTGTCGTGTCATGTGATTGTCTCATGTGATTGTCACATGAATTCTGATGTACTCGTGCGCACAGACTTCAAAATGACACATGTCTCAGTCAAAAATGCTGGAAAAGCAACAACTTCAGAGTTGCAAAACTCGACAAAAACGGAGGAAAACTATCTCAACTTTGGAAAATAATAGGTTCCGTGCTTCATTTTAAGTTCATATTATGTTGTTGAGAGCCAAGAATCCCTTCAAGTAATAAAAGTTCAACAATGCAATACAGGCTTACATATATAAAGACATTACTAAATTTCTGTCAACTATGATAAGCTATATTGCACAGAGTCTCAGTTTGCAGACTGTAAACTAATTTAAGGTCACAGCCATTGAAAATGTTTCAGATGCTATTCTGTGAAGCTCTGCTATTCTGTGAAGCTCTGCTATTCTGTGAACAAGACATGACTAAACAAACTTGGCAACATATTATATACTTTGAATGGTTAACCCTTTCAGCCCAAGATAATTATCAACATCTATCTTCTCCTTACAATGTCAATACAAAAGACAGTAGTTTGGTACTGAGAATAAAAAAACTGATAATAAACAGCTATTTTTTGAAGATGAACTGACAAATTCTCCCAACATGTTTATAAGAAATGTATAGAGACTAGTAAGGAGAATTTGGCAAATATGTCAATGATTCTAAACTAATTTACAGCATGCAACTAGGAAACTGAAAAGAATAGAGAGACTCCAGACTTCCCTGACATGACATAGTGAACATATATTTCATAACTGTAAACAGGAATTGATAATTGTAAATAAAGAAACTACACTGTCTGAAAGATGGAACAGTCACTGGCAATAATAATTACTGTATTGTCTAATAAAATATTTTTTAGCAAATATATGTAAATTATTATTAATTATTGTATATTTCCCACCAGTGGCAGGGACAATTGTGGGTATTCTTGTGGATAGAAAAAACAGATATCATGTACAGATTATATCAATGGTATCAACTGAAGTTAATCAGGAACGTATTGCAGCAGCATTTCGTCCACTCTTCCTGGACCCCAGTGGGTCAGTTTGTCCTGCAAGTAAAGAATAAAGAACATCTTTTAAATAAGGTCATTGGGAGCAACAAATAACTATAACAATATAATATTCAGGCCCTGACTTATTAAAACCGCTGGCAAACACACAAAATGCGAGCATGCTTTTCAAATTGTTCCAAATTTGCGACTAAAAAAACTAACCACTAGCAAATGTCATCAATTGAGTAAATTTTCATCAAATAATTTGCACTATGGCGAATAAGCCTATGATATTTTCGTACACAACAAACATGCAGGTTTTTCTGCAGGTTTGTTTGTTCTGGCAGGTCGATTCTAAACGTCTAACAGCATTTCTAGAGCCAAATGCAATGTTTTATTGAAGCATAAAAAATAAAATATGGCTTTGATACATGTAAATGGAAGCCTATTGTACCACTTTGTATACTTGCTAGTATCTTTGAGCATTTTGCTAGTGAAACTTATCCTACTAGCAAACAGTCTCTAGTGGATAAACAATATTATTGTAGGTCGGGCCTTGATATTGGTGTCTACTAGCAAACAGTCTCTAGTGGCTAAACAATATTAT
>JANUFV010106666.1:0-10152 GCA_024757865.1 Epizoanthus scotinus | reverse complement strand
TCTTCTTCTTCTTCTTCTTCTTCTTCTTCTTCTTCTTCTTCTTCTTCTTCTTCTTCTTCTTCTTCTTCTTCTTCATAGTTTCAAATAGTCATTCAGTCGCTTTCATCGTCAGTGTTACTTTGTTCACCATCTGAAGACTCGCTCTCAGAACAACTGAACAAAGACCGACGCCTCAGTGGCTTGTTTACGAGCATAGTATTGGGCGACAACAGTGCCTTGTTAGGAGTCTTGAGACTGCTGCCGTGCTGTATAAGGATACGAACATTAGGGCTCTGTCCGTGTTCATTGGCGGCTGCGTGTAGTGGCGTGTTGCCATCTTGATCTATTGCGTTCACGTTTGCGCCACGCCTCACCAGAACCTATTATTAGACAGTTGAACAAAAATTGTCAGTAAACAATACATTACATCAGCAACGAATTTTCGCACGACACCCCTAAATCTCACATGTAAACAGGTATCCGTACGAGAAATGTTAGGGGTGCCAAGCACATCTCTCGAGACACTGTGTCAAAATGTTGGCCGGCTGCGTCGCCGCTTTCTTGCGCATAGTTAATAGGCTCAAAAATAGCAACGAGTACCAAACATAAGATCTGCACTACTCGTTCACAAGACACAAATTCAGTCGTGCCGTGCCAATAAATGATTGGCCGACCATGACTAGAGTGAGAGGTGACAGACGAGTTGGTATTCCACATACACAGATAGTGCCGCATCGACGAACTCATCAGCAATGTGCTGAGATTTAAAGGAGCCGTGTCGGCCAGGTTTTTTTGTCACATGTAAATGGAGTAATAAACAATAACATCTGAAGCGTTTATTCTAGTTCTGATAATCAATCTTGGCATTTAGAACTACTGATATGATGTGATAATTACTAGTTCTTCAAGTGCAAATGATCCAGATGATGAGATTGATCAACCAAATGTTGGTATGTTATATTTGTAGTGGTACGGGTTGAAGATATAAGATGGCGTTTCTCTAGTTTAGATGAAGTTTCTCGTCCGTACTTCAAGTGCATTAGTATGTGAATGTTTGAAACTTTTGGACTTTCTTACTGACACAACGAAATAGCTAGCGTACAACAAGAATACGACAAACATTTCTTCACAGCGTCTTCACAACTAAAATTATCATATTTTAACAATATCTATCGTGGGTATAATCTCATGTGGAATACAGAGAGAATCAAAATATCAAAGCCCCTTTAATAAATATGAGTTATGGAGGTTTCATTTCAGGAGTACAAAAGTATGAAGGAGAGCGAGAAGCTAGTTTAAGGGAGGGAGGTAAAGCTGGTGAGGGATCGGGAGGTAGAAAGGGAGGAAAGGAGAAAGGGGCTGAGGAAAGTAAGGGAGGAGGGAGGGAGGGTTGGATGGACGGAGTGACGGCAAATGGTAGTGAGTGAGTGAGTGAGTGAGTGAGTAAGTGAGTGAGTGAGTGAATGAGTGAATGAGTGAGTGAGTTAGTGAGTGAGTGAGTTGGTGAGTGGGTGAGTGAGTGAGTGAGTGAGTGAGTGGATGAATGAATGAGTGAGTGAGTGAGTGAGTTGGTGAGTGGGTGAGTGAGTGAATGAGTGAGTGAATAAGGGAATGAGTGAAGGAGTGAGATACGGGGAAAAGAGGGAAGGCGGACAAAACAGGAGAAAGAGGGAGGGTTGGACGGACGGAGGGACGGAGAATGGGAGTGAGTGAGGGAGGGAGTGAGATATGGAAAAAAAGGAGGGAAGGCGGACAAAAACAAGAGAAGGATTGTGGGAATGGGTGAGGATAATAGCAAGGGAGGAAAAGAAGAAAAGGACAGAAGGGAAGAAAGATGAGAGAGGTGGAAGGGGAGGGAGCATTATACTCTTGAAAACAGTTCGGCTCATTTGTGGACGTCTCTACCAACCCAAGCAAAGTGGTCTGCATTCTATTCTGGTACCAACCTTAACTGTGTCAGAACCGTGATGTGTCGCTGCGTAGTGAAGGGGTGTGCGGTTATACTGGTCAGCGGCGTTTACGTCACTCCCATGATCCAACAGAAACACAACAATGGCCCTTTCATTCCTGCGAGCACTCTCGTGCAGCGGTGTCCGCCCCTTGGAATTCTTGGCGTTCACGCTGCTGAAACTCCCACCCCCACTGCCATCCCCACCTGCACCCACACCCCCACTCTGATCATGCACCAAAGCCTTGACCATTTCCAAGCGATTTCCAGCGCCGTAATGAAGAGGGAGGTTACCAAGTGCATCCGCCGCTGTTATATCACCCCCACATTTGGTCAGAAGCTGAATAATTTCTGGAATGTGGTTGTCCCGCGCGGCGACGTGCATCGGCGTCCGGCGTTTCTTGTTTACGGCATTCACATCACATCCCGATGTGGGCCTGACGAGTGCTGGGTTTGCTCCTACAGGTTGCTTCAAGCCAAGAAGGGTCTGAACGTTATCGCAGTGATTCTCCCGCACGGCAACATGGAGTGCTGTGTCGCCGTATATATCCGCCAGGTTCACGTCCAAACCAGCTTGGCTCATCAGGAGTTGTAGCCCTTCGGGATTCCTACATAAGAACAAGCAATATTTCAAAGTACTTATAATGAAAGTTTGTATTGACATATTGTTACTATATTGTATTGTATTGTATTGTATTGTATGTCGCGTCGTGTCGTGTCGTGTCGTGTTGTGTTGTGTTGTGTTGTGTCGTGTCGTGTCGTGTTGTGTTGGGCTGTGTTGTGTTGTGTTGTTGTGTTATGTTGTGTTGTGCCGTGCCGTGTCGTTTCGTGCTGTGTCATATCATGTTGTGTTGTGTTGTGTCGTGTCGTGTCGTGTTGTGCTGTGTTGTTGTGTTATGTTGTGCCGTGTCGTGTAGTGTCGTGTCGTGTCGTTCGTGCTGTGTTATATCATGTTGTGTTGTGTCGTGTCGTGTTGCGTTGTGCTGTGTTGTTGTGTTATGTTGTGCCGTGCCGTGTCGTGTCGTTTCGTGCTGTGTCATATCATGTTGTGTTGTGTTGTGTTGTGTTGTGTTGTGATGTGATGTGATGTGATGTGATGTGATGTGATGTGATGTGATGTGATGTGATGTGATGTGATGTGTTGTGATATGATATGATGTGTGATGTTTTTCAAATTCTATATTTTTCCAAAGTGAAAGTTTGCGAGGACAGAATGGAATGAGAACAGTTACAATACGTGTGACAAATCAATTATCATTAGTTATCGTGGATGTACCTAGCGCTTGCACCTGCATGCAGAACTGTTCTTTTTTTGGCATCAGAAACCATCAACTCACTTCCACGGTCTAGGAGCATGCGTATTGTGGTTTTATCACCGTTCTTGGCGGCCTCAAGAAGCGCAGTTCTACCTTTCCTGTTGGTTGTATTCAGGAGATACGCCATTGTGGGTTCATCCTGGCCAGAGGTGTTTCTGTCAAATACAACATAAAAGATAGATGCATGGTCCCATTGTTGGATAAAAACAAACTAAAGCATGAATTATACACTACCATAACAATTAGAAAAGTGTCTAAATATCTATTTTCATGATCACAGTACTAATGAAAATCTCGGTAATTTTCCTGAGGGCGCAAGTTGATCTACTTGTGGTATTATCTTAACAGCAAGTAATACCTAACATGAAACTCTAGTTTTTCGATCTCCATAGGACCCAACGCCCATAGCATTTCACAGACTTGGGCTCCGTGTAAAAGGTGCGGATGTGTTAGGTGTGTGTGGGGTTTGTTGTCAATGATCGCAGCGGGTTGGGCTGAATTGCAAAAGACACAGCGCACAAGGTCGAACCGAAAACATGTTACAAGGCGCCTCTGGCAGCCGCTATACGGTCCATGTGTTACCTCGGAGCACAGCCGTTTTCACGATCCGTGGGGGCACTTTACAGAAACATATTGACCAATCAGTGAGCTTCTAGTTAATTGGATTCGCGTGGGACGGCCTTGGTCTTTATTGGTGAGAAAGAACCTATCATACTCAATTATTCTGTGAGGTTTTTAGTCCATAACCATCACAAGAATGAGTACAAAGTATAAGAACTTTTAGCTATTTTTGCAACTTTTAGCTATTTTTGCATTGCGATAGTCATGGGTCGGCCATCTTGGATTTCGACGTTAGTGAGTTGCAGCTCGCAAGCCACCAGTGGTCAACAATCAAAACAAAAATATGGCGCGGGGCCTGGGAACGGTAACTCACTGGCGTCATATTCCAAGATGGCGGACCCATGACTGTCGAAGTGCAAAAACAGGCAAACGTTCCAGCTTCGTTTGTGTATTTTTTGGACCCCCAAAACGCCAGAGAATAACAAGTTTAACAAGTTCTTTCACTTGGTCCACAAATTGTTTTTAACTTCAGAATTCCTTTAATAGTTATAATACGGTGCTTAGTTTAACGCTTGGCTACCTGCTCTGTCGATTAACGTGATCCAGTGCCAGCTCCACGTTATGGGAGGACTCCCCTCTAGCCGCCAGGTGCAAGGGCGTGTCTCCAGCCTTGGTAACCGCGCCAAGGGCGCTTCCTTTCTCCAACAAAAATCTAAACGCGTCAGAACTCGGCGCATCGGCCGCGTCGTGCAATGACGTCATACCGTGCTTGTCAACCGCATGAATGTCCGCGCCTTGCAGCAATAAATATCTTATTGTTTCGGTCTTTCCAACACTAGCGGCTTCGTGTAACGGGCTTCTTCTGTTCTCGTCTTTCGCGTTGACTGAGGCTCCATTCTCAATCAAAAGCTTAACCGTTTCTATATCATATTTAGCGGCGTGGTGCAGCGAAGTTGTCTGGTTTTCAAGCGGGACAGCGACGTCGCATCCGCTGTTGATTAGAAGCTGTGCAATTTTCTGTCTGCGAGAGTTTAGTAGCGCCTTCGCATTTTCGGAATAGTTCCGTTGGTATTGCGCAAGAAGTGGTAAACGATCCAGGAGGCTGGAGAAACACGCGTAGTCATTGACTGCACAGTCCAGGGGGGTCAGACCTTCGACGTCACGTGCGTTTAAATCTGCTCCACGTTCTACGAACAGCTGGGTCGTCTCCAGGTCCCCTCTTATGGCCGCGTGATGCAGAGGAGTTTTTTCAGTCTCGTCTCTGGCTGCCAGCTGAAGTCCCTGTTGAATCAGGAGTTGTGCGGTCTCAAGGTTACTAACCAGGTGGAGAAGGGTGCGCCCATCCATGTCCAACTCGTTAACGCTCAGACCAGCTTGGATGAGATACTGTATGATATTGTTATGGCCACCTCTTACCGCCAGCATAAGGCAAGTCCTGGGAGAAACAAAAAACAATCAACGGTGTCACGTTGATGGGAATAAACGAACAAGAACAGTTATTACTGAACAATTCGGCGGGTCAATTTGCTCCCTGATTCCTGTGTATTTTTACAACTATAGTTAGGATATAGTTCACTAGAGGAGTATATATATAGGAAATAGAAACGTAATATTTATTTTGGTGCCCAGGAAACCGTTAAACACACATTATGTTTAGATTGGAAGGGTGTACGAAGGCCTAGTATAATTATGTATGGTTTCCTTTTGTAATTATGTTGTTAATTATTATATGTGCATGGAAATCAAAAATCTGAAATGTAAAAGTCCTATGCAGCCTCATCCTGTCCCGTCCCGTTCCGTCCCGTCCTGTTCTGTCTCATCCCGTCCTGTCCTGTCTCGTATCGTCCTGTATATCTACTTCTGTTCTGTTCCATCATATACCGACATGATCCAACTCCAATCCAGTCCAATCCAGTCCTATCCTGACCTGTCCCGTTCCATCCCATACCGTCCCGTTCCATCCTTTTCCGTTCTGCCCTGTCCTGTATTGTCCTTTCTCTCCCTGCCCAGTTCAAACCCGTTCTATTCTGTCCCATCGTGTTCAGTAATACACTGCATGTCATGCATGTACGAACACAACATCCAAGTGTTGCTCAGTCCCGTCCAATCGCTACCTGTTTTATCCTGTGCTAGGCTGCTCTGCATGCTGCTGGGGTTAACCACATACCTGTTATCGCTGTCACGAGCGTGAAGCTCGGCGCCCTTGCGAACCATCAACTCGATAGTATCCAGGTGCCCTGTGGCGGCAGCAAGCATAACTGGAGTGGTTCCCTCGTTCACCCATTCAGAAAATTCCCTCTCTTCCTGACCCAGTTCGAATATTTCCGTGTCAACCGATTCTGCATCCGAGTCGTCTGGCTCACCTTCACGGTTACTTGGCGAATTCACATCGATTCCTTCAGACAATAAAAAATCAACCAACTGCGTGTGGCCTCCCCAGGCAGCCAAATGAAGCAAGGTCAGCCCACCTTCACAACGAACGGATAATACACTTTCGTCTAGGTCAAGAAAGTAGTGCACAGTCTCAACGCGGCCGTTTATAGCCGCGTGATGAAATGGGTTGAATCCTCTTATGTCCTTGGTACTAAAATCTGCTCCTTGAGAAACAAGCCAGCGCACTACATCACATGAGTTATGCGCAGCTGCTAAACTGAGCAGAGTAGAGCGACCGTCTTCTTTGTTACGCGAAACCTCGTTTATATCGGCTACTGGCTGTAGCAGCCGTTGGAGATGGTGCACGGTTCCCGTCCGGGCTGTGAGATGCACCAATGAGCGTGACTCGACATCTTCGCCGTACTCCTTCAGTAACGCTTCTATGGCTCTGTGCTCAGGGCTATCGAGTAACGTTACAATCTCAGCCGGTATTTTGCCATGGTACTGTGAGCTGGCGCTCTCCACTGGAATACGCAGTGCTATGGTACTGTCCAGGGGCCCCGGGCTGCAGGTAAATATTGTCGTGACCTTGTCACAGTCGCCCGCGATACAGGCGGAGTGCAGAGTACTTAATCCGGTGCTGGGGTCAGGGGTGGTCTCGGCCTCCAACGTCGCCAGTGATTGTTGGGTAATCATCTGTGATATGAGGAAATTATTATAGAGACACATATGATAAGGAAATACGTTTCCACATAAAATATAAATACACGTACACATACACGTACACGTACACGTACACATGTACATACACATACACGTACACGTACACATGTACATACACATCGTACACATGCACATACGCATACACGTACACGTACACATACACGTACACGTACATACACATACACGTGCACGTACACATACACGTACACGTACACATACACATACACACACATACACATACATGTCCACATACACATACACATACACATACATGTCCACATACACATACACGTACACGTAGACATACACATACACACACATACACATACATGTCCACATACACATACACATACACGTGCACGTACACGTACACATACACACATACACATACATGTCCACATACACATACACATACACGTACACGTACACATACACATACACGTCCACATACACGTACACATACACATACACATAAATACATACACGTGCACGTACAAATACACGTACACATGCACGTACCCGTACACTACACGTACACGTACACGTACCGTACACGTACACATACCGTACACGTACACTACACATACCAGTATCCTACATATACTGCTAATATGACTTGCCAACAAGTACGAGCAAAGTCCGCGGGGCGCAAGTGTTGTCCCTATTTTGTTTAGCTGGCTATGCTGCCTTTATTTTATTCCATTGACGCTGGTCCCCGAGTCACTTCCAGATCAGCCTTCTGGCTGGAGTTGAGTTGCCTTCGGATGAGCTTACACTAGTCAGCTAAAGATTGTTAAGATTCCCCACCACGGTCGAGTTGCGCTCATCAAAGCCGTTTTTCCTTATTGAAAAATTAAGATGTCACCAAATCTAGATGGCGTAACTTTAAAAAAAATGTTCCTTTTTAATGCTAATACAAATAAAACAATAACAAATGGGATGTCGCCGTGCTAATGTTTTGAGAAAAATATGACTAAATGTCAAAAAAAGGTGAAGTTGAGGTCCTATATGGTTGCCATGACAACCGTAGTAACCATGAAACGAGATCCGGCTATAATAAGAAGAGTTGCTTTAACACGAGGTCATAGAAGCTGGCAGTAAACTGGTGTGGTGTAACGAGTAAGCCATGTGTTAATTTGGTGCTGCAACAATAAATGGAAAACAGATGGGAGCCACCTTAACATCCATATCATCATTATTATTCCTAAGCTAAAGCTAAAAGGGTGCACGAAGGCCCAATATACCCCTGTCGGGTTTTAATTCGTACCTTCCTCACCCCCCCCCCCCCCCCACACACACACACACACACACACATTTACTTTCCTTCCTTCACTATAGATCTTGATTAATTCATAAAATATATGTGGCAATAAAGAATCTGAAATCTGAATCTGAAATCTGCACTGTAGAATATTACAATCATTTCTTCTGCATATTTTGTGATGCTTTCTTTCTATTTGTTTGACTATGTTTTGGTATATTGCTCGCATTTTTCTATGGGTCCTTGTCTTCTTATAACATTATTCTGGCTGCAATTCAGTAGTAACGCTTGACAGTGATTAATTAGTAAGTGTCTCCACCTTAAATGGTCTGATATTCAATGAAGCGGAAATAAACAGTTTCATAATTGCACCCATTAGAACCCATTATAATGCCCCTCCATGCTTCATCGGAAAACGGAACTTTTTGAAAGCAGCAGTATTCGCGTTTAGTATACGTTTCCTTGAATCATTCCGTCCGCAAAAAGACGAAAGCATTTTGTCTGGTAAAACATTCTGTCTCCAAATGTGATACACAAAACGGAAAATTGATATTCCGCGTTCTCTTGTTCATATTCATTGGTTCAGTAATAATTTGTTTTTATTTGTTTGTTATCAAATTTAATTTAGTACGAAGTTAATACCAATTTACATGAAGCCTAGTGCAGTGGAGTCTTGTACATTTTTAAGTGTTTACATACGTCACAAAAGTTCTGGGTTTTATTTAAAAAAAAGATATACTTCAAAAAACGTTCTAGATTGGGTATTAACCATGGACAAAACTATCTGCTATCAACTTCTAAATGAAATATATTTTTGCATGATGATATCATTAGGAGAAGCCAATATTTGCCAAGGACGACTTCCGATATTGTCAAAACTGAACACTTTGCTGTAAGTGTTCCGCGTATAATCACATTGTTAATGTGTGCTTGTCATGAGGCCATGTGTCACGTCTCAAAGAACCAAGATGTTCCCAGATGGGCGGTGGCGTGATATGACACCAGGGCGCTAGAAAGATGACACTGAACGAGACGGAAATCACGGAAAAGCTGAAGAACTGTTAGCGAGTTTTATATACTGATAGCAATCAACTACCTGAAGATAGCAAACGCAGGGAAAGCTTGGGCAATTTACGGTTTATGCAAATATTTTTTCAACTCTCGTAGTTTCTTGATGCATAAGGAGACTGATCTGTAACTTTATAACGTTTTTACAACCTACAAGTACTACTACTAGCATGAAATGTGTCGTTTCATTTCAATAAAATAAAATAATCAATTCCTACACAGCTAAACTGAGTACATAGACGACTCGAAATATAAACATTTCTATTTCCGTTTTGCAGATCCAAGTTGCAATTTCATACAGTAATTTACATAATGATCAGAACATGCAAATATTTCACTGGCAGAATAAAAGGGAGTTCCAAACTACTTTTAACTCAAAACATAGGCATCAGTTTAATCTCTATCTACTAGTCTCTCTTCTCCAACTTCCACATAGAATGACAGCCAAATTGCAAATATGATGCGACGAAACCCTTCATCCGTGTGTTTCAATATGAAGACAATAATGCGACTCGTCTGCATCAGTTGCGTGTCTACGTTTGCTGTGCTAAAGTTACCGATTGTTAGCTGAACGTTTAAACCCTACCTTCTCAAGACAAGCATCGAGATGGCCAACATAAACTCGTTTTTCTTGTGTGTATGTAGATACTAGTTAATGCCGTCTCACATGCAGATGACTCATATATTAAACGCGTGCGTGTTTAGCATACAGGAAGTTAAGCGAGTCAGACAGGTGGTGCTTCACTGTCGCTTCACAGCTCATTTGAGTTATTCACAGGCAGCCCAGGCTGTATGTTCCGCCCGATCTGATCGAAATATACAGTGGAACCCCGATATAACTATACACCAAGGGAGCAGTAAAATTATATCGTTATATCGGGGTATCGTTATATCGAAACTCCCGATACAACGATATGGCCGTA
>JANUFV010106655.1:0-10153 GCA_024757865.1 Epizoanthus scotinus | reverse complement strand
CACTACTCTTATCCCTTGGCCCAAATACCTCAGCACCACCTAGTCTTACCACCTCTACCCCTTACCAGTACCCTTGCCCACCCTGACCACACTACTCTTATCCCTTGGCCCAAATACCTCAGCACCACCTAGTCTTACCACCTCTACCCCTTACCAGTACCCTTGCTCCCCCTGGCCACACTACTTTTATCCCTTGGCCCAAATACCTCAGCACCACCTAGTCTTACCACCTCTACCCCTTACCAGTATCCTTGCCCACCCTGACCACACTACTCTTATCCCTTGACCCAACTACCTCAGCACCACCTAGCCTTACTACCTTTACCCCTTACCAGTACCCTTGCCCCCCTGGCCACAATACTCTTATTCCCTGGCCCAACTACCTCAGCACCACCTAGCCTTGCTACCTTTACCTCTGATCAGTATTCTTGCCCCCCTGGCCACACTACTCTTATCCCTTGGCCCAACTACCTCAAAATTGTAATAACATTCACAACACAGTCTAATGTAACATTCCCTCACCTTAGCAACCTTCCGTCTTCTCCTCCGCGTCCATACGACACTTAACTTGTTGGGTTGCCTACAAATACAAGAAAAATACTTACATAGATCTGATTTAATTTCATATCTTCATTTTGGAATATAACTTTTTCAACATAGTGATAATGAAATCAATAAGCAGTATGGTCTTAGCATTTTATCAGCTGAAATCTCTGCCCCCTGATTTTAACCCCTGGCTTCAGTTCTATAATATATAACACCTTTGATTTTGGTGGCAATTAGGAAAATTGGAGTGGCGGTCTAGAAGGGGAAAGAAGTTGTTACGGTAATGGTTAGTGGTATTACATTTATACTTCACACTTTTCATCAAATGCACATATTTAAAGAATCACAGACATTGAACTGAAAGCATTGATGGTACTGCAGGCTGCTGCTATAGGTATAGTCGATCACAACACAAGCACAAGCACTGGACCTGAGCCAGCAAGTGCCACTCCTGGGATATCATATGAACTGGCATAATTCTTAATTCATTTAAAATCCAAAAATAAAACTGCATTCATTTCAAAACTGACAATTCCTTTTCCCCACTTTTTCCAGAAACTATGATCACCAACAAGCTCAAAAAAACTGTCTCCTATGGAAGAAAGTTTGATGCTTCAAATTTCACCTGAAAAATCAGCAGAAATATGAGGTCTTCTTGTGGATTTCCCAATCTTGCACAACCTATGAATTTATAGTCTATGAACCCAATGTGAACTTTAAATCCACTGATTATGCAACAACTAAACTGGCCCTGACAGATCCACTACCCAGTGCCACTATTTCTGTCTATTTAACAGTATTTTGCATTCTGCCTTTTTCACAAAATAATCACCTAAAAATACCAACAGTCTCAATCATGCTTGTTAGTATTTTACAAAATTAAACCTAACGGATAACATGTAATGATAATTGATATAATCATTTACATATCAACACAGATGTCCACAGTTTTAATACATGTATACATTTACTGGTTTTAAAACAAATTTGGACAAATAATATTTTTAAACATGATACAATTGTATTTCAATACACTATGAAAAGATTTGTTTGAAATTTCCGAATAAAAATACATGTAATAATTACAAAACACGGGCAGACATGTGTAAACAACGTGGAGCGTCAATGGACCGGAAACCCACATTGGTGCAGAAACCCACTTGTTTCAAGGATGAAATCAGAACTCAAGATAGACAAGCACACGTACTACGTCAAAATCTGTCACTGAAATGTCTAACCTGTCCTATCCTGACAATGTTTGCCACGTATATTAAATAGAAACAAACTGTGCCAAATCTTTGTCAAATACATCGCCTAAAAACATGTTTCTTTCGAATCGAGAACTACAATCATTTCCGGAGGCTATCGGCGCATGCCTTCGCCTCTACACCATCTAGTATCTTCAACTGCTAAGTGTGCTAAGTAGCCAGTGATTCGATGAGTAATATCCAACTTTAAAAAAACAATTCAAGGTGTTTTTGAAACTGCAAAGAAACAGAAAGCAACCTTGCCCATTTCGGTTTGATATTATAATTATCATAAAAACAAAAGTTACACTCACAGACAGACTGTTAGTGATAAAAAAACGCTTAAATATAATTTCTATTGAAAATTTAAGCAAAGAAATGTATTAAACGGACTGAGACAATGGTATTGGCGTACGGTTCTTAATAAGAATAAGCTAATCTACACATTTGTTCGACCACTATGAAACATCTTATGATCATCGCATTAATTGATGAAATTCAAATAAATGTAACACCCGACTGTCGAAATAATATAATAATATACTATATAGTAAGTACTAATTAAAAATCGCCCTAAATCTATATATCACAGACTATGCTGTAAATCTGTAGTAAGAATGTTCACACATCCACTGAATAGGGACATGAGATAAAGCTTCGGTCTATGTAGCCATGATCTCTCAAATACAATATTCCGTATAGGAATACCGTGTCACCGTGTGCTTACCATTTCGCTTTCCTTGAGCATTCCACTGTAAGCGACTGGTATGAAGCCGTGAATTGAAATTTCGAGGCATTTTTGCCCACACGCTGAAGACGCTTCCAAACGGATGTCATCTTATTTCTGCTGTTTGGAAATACGGCATTTTTCCAGAGAAATTCATTCAGATCAGTGATTCAATCACACCCGACATAATTTCGCCATTTCTCCCTTCCTTCAAAACAGAAATTGGTAACCGCGTAATAGGATTTGATCAATCGATTTTCAGTCGTAGTACGTCGTTCTGCTATCCGTTATTAACATATTTGTCGATAAATATTCGGCCGTTTTCGAAAACATTCTCCTTCTTACCCATAATTACTTGCGGCATCGGTTACAATATCGAATCACGAGAAGTCGGCCATATTGATATTTGCTTCATCTTCTTCTATCTTCCGGCACTTTCGCATTGGATTTATAGCTACAAACGGAATAGCATTTGAGTCTTTCTGTGAAATTATAAGGTAAGGAGTACACAGTCTTGCTGCAGGAACTGATCAAGTTTAGTTCAGTTCTAGGGTGAGGTTCGAGGCCCTGTCTTTTGTTAGGGTCAGGGGGTGGGTTACACGAAGGGGTACCTGTTTCCTGACTTCTCCTCTGTGTTTACACGTGTTTTATTAGAGAATATATCTCACATTCTTGAAGATTACATATTAGTTATTGAGTAACATCATTACCTCCACTTTATGACAAAGTATTTAGTGCATTGACTTTGAGAGATCTTTGAAAAATCGTCATTTTTATAGATCATCATTAGATGTGACCTGTGGTTTACTGATTGATCACAGAGCAGTAAAGAAATACGATGTTTTATTCTCATCTCTCTTTCTTTTTTTAACCAGGTTCCGGAAGATGGCGGCTACCGGTCCTTACAACTATTCGTACATATTCAAGTATATTATTATAGGTACGATTTCTCACATTTGACCCTTGATCAATGCCATGTTTCAAAGTAGTTAGTTTCCCTTTGGTTTTACAGTAATGCAAATGATTATGAGGCCAAATTAAAATATTTTTGTGCTGGTTAATCTATTTCTACTCAGATTACAGCTAAATCAGTTGATAAATAACTTTTAAAACACAATTTGTTTTACTTCGACTATTTATATAATTTCGTCATAAGAAACTATGTGATGTTTGACAGATTTCGTATAATTGTATATATTTTCTGACAAGCTACGTCCTATTGCAGTGTTTATTTTGTTACACAGTTGTAATTATATGTACTTTGAGTTATGAAATCCTGATATAAGGTAGTGTCTTTGAAGAAGAATATTTGTCAAGCCTGGACCTGTGCAAGTCAGAGCTGACTCATAAATATCCACTGAAAATAGGATTATATTGATCAAGAGAAAGTCATTGTCAAATAAAAGGACCAAAGTTAAATTAAGATCTGTGCTAATTACATTTACTTTGTATAGCCAAAAGTTGTTTACATGTTAAAACTAAGATCTACAGGATAGAAATCTGATCATTTTATTTCTTGTTTCTGTATCAGTTGTTAAGATTGCAGTCATGTAAAGTTCCTTTAGGACTCAGAAGCTAAGCAGAGGCATTATTTATTTTATTGTGTACATGTCCAGGCTACTAGACAGTATTTTAACCTGGTTTTTTATCCTTTTATAAATTATAATTAAATTATAATACATCGCATTTAGCATGCAAATGTATACATCTACATTTGGCATAAACTGACCAAGACATTTTTAGTCTGCCCTGTGTATGTCAAATGCAAAAACATTATTAAAACTGAACTCACCATAACATGATATACTGAAGTTGGCCACCATTGTTTTTCTATGTAAGATATTAATTATTTTATAGCAGTTTGGGATCTAGAAGAGAAACATTAGGATAATTGATATTTGCTAAGCCTAACACTCTAATAATTATTTTTGGAATTATTAAGAAACTAGCAGAACCGGGTAACTACATGACTGTATAGTTGAACAGTGTTTGTTACCTGTAGGTGATATGGGAGTAGGGAAGTCCTGTCTTCTTCACCAATTTACAGAGAAGAAATGTAAGTATTTCTCTGTTTTACAAAAATTGTATCAATACAGAAAAGGTTGTTTGTACTGTATGTTTATCTTTTTGTAGCATCGTTTAATGATTATAATAATGATGCCACTACCAATTGATCCGACCGATCTTCTCTCTGTCCAATAAAAAGCATTTCTTTAGAACTGTACATTGAGCTTGCAGATAATTAAATATTTAGTTTAATGAAATCACTGGGCATATAACCATGGAAAACTTGTAAGTAGATGGGCTTATAATTAGGGGCCACTTATAAGCAGGGGGTCTTGTAACCAGGGGGAGTTTGTAACTAGGGGGGCTTAAAACCAGGGAAGCTTATAAGTAGGATGGTCAAGGGCTTATAATCAGGAGGGGGGTTTATAATTATGACCCAGCAGGCTTATAATCAAGATGGGTTCTTAGAACCAGGAGGGTTTACAATCAGGTGCAGTTGATATGAGGGGAGCTTATAAGCAGCTGATCTGTGTTTGTTTTATCTACCGCACTTATCACAATATTATTGTTGTGCAATCCAGTTATGGCAGATTGTCCACACACAATTGGTGTAGAGTTTGGCACCAGGATTATTGAAGTATCAGGACAGAAAATCAAACTACAGATCTGGGACACGGCTGGACAGGAGAGATTTAGGCAAGTGGGATTTGTTTTCCTTCCTACTCTTGTGGCAAGTTAAATCTGCCCATTGCATACTATTAATTTCTCAATAATATATATTCTTACTTTGTCTTCACAAATGGCTAGAGTAGATGGCAAATTTTGCCGCCTGCTGGCTGTTATTGAAAACGCAGTAAAAGAAGGAAGAAAAAGAAAACAGAAAAAAACAAGGAGAAACATGAAATAAATAAACACTATAGTAATAAGTATATGAATTATATAATGATTTAATTTATTGTTAATGATTGTCTGTATTCCTCATTACAGGGCAGTAACAAGGAGTTATTATAGGGGTGCGGCAGGTGCATTAATGGTGTATGACATCACAAGGTAACCTGACTTGTATTGTGTTTGATATAATATTATAGATCTTATTGAACAGCATAGTGTGTAATATGGCTGGATATTTGTGTACAAGCCGTGCAGTAGTTTGATGAGCCAATAGTACATGTAAATACAAACCGGCATCAAACAAAAATGAATCCAGCCATACTACACAATATATTATTGTTCAGTAAGATATTTATTATACAACTGCATTTGGGATATTCAGAACCTCAAATCCCCTAAGAGAGTTTTCTACTTGACTTCTTACTATACAAATATCCAACCCATAGTATGGTTATTATATACATTCCGTAGGGCATTTGTACTTGTTCTTGTCCCTCTCTTGTGGTTATTTGCACTCTACTGAGTTGTAAAAACAAACATTCTTATTAAAACAATTTAGTAGTGTGACAGTGAAATACACCCAAGTACAATACCAAATAGCTTTCTTATGTGATGTTAGGGCATATGGTTCTATACAACTCAGGGCGGTTGTGGCAGCAAAGTTTGATTTAATTAATTGTGTCTTTATTTTGTTAGGAGAAGTACGTACAACCACTTGAGCAGCTGGTTGACGGATGCTAGGAATCTAACCAATCCGAACACAGTAAGAACATGTTACTACCTACATTGACCTTGATCTTATGATTCACGTGTGTAAAATTGAAATTTAGGGTCAAGAGTTGAACTGAGTTTAGGGTCAAGAGTTGATTATTTTAGGGTCAAGAAGCTATGTTTAGGGTCAAGAGTTCAAGTTTGGGTCAAGAGTTAAATTTAGGGTCAAGAGTTAAATTTTTGGTCAATAAGTAAATTTAAGGTCAAGAAGTAAATTTAGGGTCAAGAAGTAAATTTAGGGTCAATAGGTTAAATTTAGGTTCTAGGGTTTATGTTAAGATTTGGGCGAGGGCTATTACTGGTGGTCGTCTTTGAGTATCCACAGTGACAGATACAGCACTATGCATCTTTGTCAACATCTTCACACAAACTTTCGAAAAACATCCAGCATAACCAATTCTAATTGGGGTGAATACTTTTCAGGTTATCTTCCTAATTGGAAACAAGTCTGATCTAGATGCACAAAGGGATGTAACATACGAGGAAGCAAGACAATTTGCAGAGGAGAATGGTATGTTTCCTGATCACTAGATATTGCCCAACCATTCAAGCTGCTTGTAGGAGCCATTCTTGTACATGAATCTGGACAGGACTTAGAAAAAAAAAAAAATAATAAATAAATAAAAGTTTAGTATTCGATCGTCTCCCCTGACATTATCATGATTCAAATGTTAGTCAGTAATATTATTAGTACATCTTAAAGTCATTAGCTATGTAATGAAACATTCAGATGCTTTGAACTTAACACTGTGTAGCCAGTTTGTGGCAATGTTTATACTAATAATGTGTTGGGGAATATCACTGAGATGGATTTATTCCTTTCAGGACTATTGTTCTGTGAGACAAGTGCAAAGACGTAAGTAACAATCAATACATAATATTATGTAACTATGAATACTTACAGTTTCAAAGCAAATGACGTCATTTTCATCGTGATGATGTCATTTTTCAGATGGATGTCCCCACTAAACAAGAATATGTAATCTGTTTTGCTCGATCTAAAGTTGTTTTTGAGTACGAATTCATTAATTAGTTAATTCATTAATTAGTTAAGTAGTTAGTTGATTAGTTGATTATCTTATTCGGGTGATTATAATTATATCTTTGAAGAATTAATACATTAATTTTTATAAAATCTATTTCTAGGGGTGAAAATGTAGAAGATGCCTTCCTTGAGACAGCTAAAAAGATTTACCAGAACATTCAAGATGGAAGGTGAGAAACAATAGTTATGTGCAGAATATTACCCCTATGCATAGAGAATGTCACATGTACATGGTTACAGGTGCAAAAATATGACTTTTTTCTTTGAATGTCATATGTACATATGTACACACAAGTGAATTTTACAAGGCATATTTATCAAGTGGTGAAGTGAGAATCAGCTGCTAATAAATCCTGTTAAAACCAAGTTTCTCCTCGTCGGCACTTATCAGCTGATGCAAAGGCTACCAGCGGACCTGTTCATTAACTTCTTTGGCATGTTCCTGACTCCAGAATATTTTTATGAAGTTAATGTAAAGCAGAATTGAAACACCCCTTGGGGAATTTTGCTATTTTTGAATAAAGTGAATGAAGTCAATTTTGTTTCTCAACTACAAGCACATTGACACTAAACACGTGCTTATTATTGTTTGTTTGTTTGTTTACAGTTTGGACCTAAATGCAGCAGAATCAGGAGTCCAACACAAACCTGCTGCAGGTCGGCAGATGAATGCGCTTCACACAGACCAGCAAGCCAATCAGGAAAAATGCAGTTGTTAATTAATGTACATTTTAACCTAACTTATAGGTGATTACAAACTTAAGGGATGGTCATAACATTTCTTGGAGGTGGGGGTGGGGGCAAGGATAGTAAAGAAATTCTTTGTGGACACTGAGATTGAAGCATCTCAAGAGTATCTCACCTCCCCACCCCCAGTATGTGGGTACTGAATAGTTACACCTACTAGAAGGAAATGTGTGTGGGTATTTTCAGATAATAATTATATAATATGCACTTAAATTGAATAGCTGCTTATATTTTGTACAAGTTAAAGTAGGGTAATACCCCCCCTCCCCCCCCTCAAAAAAAATCATATTGAGGTCGACACACATGTACATGTATGACATGACCCAGTTCAGTGATCGCACTGGGTTGGTTGTGATCGCACTGGGTTGGTTGTGATCGAAATGATTTAGAAACAACATAATTGTACCTTATTAATTGGACAGTGAAAATTGGACATAATCATCCAATTTGGGAAGTTAATGGCTGTCGTGAGTTCACTACCAGTCACACTCACCATGCCTGAAGCCAGATTTAAGCCAAACTAGATTACCATGATTAATGTATAAGTGTTCACAATATGAGTGTATAAATGTTGATAGGAAACATTGTGTTACCAACCTGGATTGCGTCATGTTATCGTGTGTAAATCTTTGTAACACCAGACTTCAGGTTTCATAAAAATGAATGTTGCATTCTCTTATCGAATTTAAATATGGTCATAATTTTCCAAGAAGAGTTTGGTTACAAGAAAGACTAATCTTCCAGTCTAGATAATTTGTTTTCAATTCGCAAGTGTTCTGAGTACAATTTGTTGAGCAACATAATTATGTGATTATTATGTACATGACGAGCATACATTCAGAATCTCCCATATCATCGTAAGATTAACATGGGTTTACAAGCACAAGAATCCGCTTTACCATAATTAGCACAAAATCAGAGGTTGTTTAAAAAGCTGTAGCAAACTATAAGGTATAGTTATCCAGCTTTTCTTGATAATGTTTGCCACTTGTTCAGGTTTTCCTAATCTGCCATTACAACCAAGTTGAACTAAACTGCACATTTTGTATCCTGCATGGCACAGTTTTTGTAAATGCAAACAACAGTTTTCTAAAGATAATGGATAGATCTATTCAACTGAAAGAGTACTAAAGTGAGCCTGGTATAATTATGAACAGTGTCAAATAAGAGACGTTTTTCTATAGGAATGTTTCTACCTTAATTAAGACCCATATCTCACCGGATTTATGCTCTATCAATTCCATTTTTTTTTCAGCCTATAGTTTATTTAACACTTCCTGGAAATTTGGTTGAATTCAAAACATTTCAAGATTAGTTTTTTTGATGATGTCACACTTTACCACTCTAAGTTTTTGCATTGATAGAGCTTTGAGGGTGAAAGGCTTGAGCTGACCTTTTATGTGCTAGCCCTTTCTCCGAGTTTTGTTGGAAATCTGTACCCTGCACTAGCAGTGCTGTCTGTACTTTGAGAGCAATTTGTGGCAACGGTATTCAAAGGTGTCAAACAGAAAAAAGTTCAAACTAGACTGTGTGCTCTTTAAGCTGCTACCCAATTAGATAATTCAATATCGGTGAGTGAACATATTCTCTATTTTGTTATTACAGAAATCTAAAAAGCATTACCAAAAATATACGGCTGATTGTGTCACTGATTTCAATAAGTATCAGGCAACTATTACTGCCTTGCTCTAATACTATTTCAGATTGAAGTTAGAAAACCCTTTGTAATGGGTAAAGATCTAGATTAATTTTGTAGTTTAAAAGTGTTTGATACATGATGTTTATAGATAATTATATGAACATGTGCAGTTCGCCTGTGTCACACGGCTGCCATATTGTTTTTTGCCTGCATAGCCATGCTTTGGTGCGATATCGCTTTTATCACAGCCCGCTATTTTGGATTTCATGTCAAAGATTAAGGCACCCAAACTAAGCTATACATGTTAAAGGGCAAGTCCCACCTAAAATGACTTTGTTATTTTATTATTAAAGCTGGTGAAACTGGTTACTGTGATATAAATTTTATCAATGTGCGATGATTAGTTATCGAGATATTTTTAAAAACCTTTTTTAAAAGTTTGAATTTGTGATGTCAGATTAAACAAAGAAAATACAGGTTTTTCTTCATTATATAATTTTGTGTAATAGAATGTTGTGTGCCATGAAATGCAG
>JANUFV010106622.1:0-10159 GCA_024757865.1 Epizoanthus scotinus | reverse complement strand
AGAGAGAGAGAGAGAGAGAGAGAGAGAGAGAGAGAGAGAGAGAGAGAGACAGAGAGAGAGAGAGAGAGAGAGAGAGACACAGAGAGAGAGAGAGACAGAGAGAGACAGAGAGAGAGAGAGAGAGATACAATGTTTTCTATGATATAATAATGTAATTACGATAGTGAGCTTTATAATAAGTAAAAAGGCGGCATACAGGAACAAAAGCCTAAAAGCTTCTCGAGAATGCTAGTTTCTGTTTCGTACAAATTGATTTAAATGTCCACAGAGTGATTGTACAAGAAAATAAAACTAATCCTGTCTTACCTTTTACAATGAAGCGTAGAATGATCAGAACAAAGTCTCTTGCAATACACTCTTAGTGGAACTAGGTATTTAAAACAAAACGTTTCCCTTATAATCTCTGCTTTATCTCCAGTACATAGTCAAGCACCAACCCACTCAACAGGTATTACTAGTATGGCATCCAGGGATAACTGCAAGGCCTATTAACCCACGCGGGCGGATTCTATACGTCAAACTAGCATCAAAGCCGGCGGTAGCGAATGTTGCTAGTATTCTAGTATAACCATTTATAGCAAATTTACAACCGCGATATAACTTTTTGAGCATTGTTTGCAACGCCCTCGTAACTGATATTTTGTGAACGCTCACGAAGCGGTTGTAATATTTCAATTGTTTATAAGACTGTCAACCTTGTTGCTTATAGTGCTGTAATATTGCTGATAAGACTATACAAACCTTGGGGGAGTATCGGGAATAGTGTAACAACGTTCAACTGTGTATCGTATTTACATCATAACTCAAAGAACGATGCACGTACCACAATACTTGCACTACAAAATACACTACAGATAGTTTGCTTCGTGGTATTAGTTCAATCAAAATTAAACACATGTACACACTCTAATAGTTCTGACATGAGCCCATTAACTAATCTTGCGATCGCTATAGATATATCCACAGACTATCTTATTGCCAGTCAAACTAATATTGGAACTGACTCGGTTCCGGCCCATATATATAGCTATAGCAATCTACACCCCTCCCCTCCCCTCCCCTCCCCCTCCTTCTACCACTAAAGACAATCAATGGACCTCCCTAATACTTTAGTAATATAGAGAAGCAAGTGTTCTGTAGGTAGGTGGTGAGTTATTCGTTTGACCACTCTGTTTTACCTCTATGTACGAAGGAAGTGTACAAAGGTAGAATGACACTGCGTTTTAAAACAGAAAGCATTAACGGTGATTGATATCGATTGCCTAAGGCAGAACATGAGATAAGGTAGATAAAAGTCATATCTTGTGTGGAACAATATCTTGACTCATTCCAGCATATTAAAGAGCTCCCTTACCATTAAGGTACGTCCTTTAAAAATACTTATAAGGAACAACCTCTCTTCAGTCCAGCATGAAGGGCGTGCTTCCGAGCCAGGTTAGGTATTCATATAATACATGACTAAAACACAAAGTGTGGTCATTCAAATGAAGGCACTTGATGAGTATACTGTTAATCCTTACTGAGAGTACCTTATCAAAACTGAATGAGATGTCATAACTTCTCAATACATCAGCCCATAAACTGAATCAGTATACTAAGTTTAGCCACTCATGAAAGCTCTTGATAATCATAGTCAAATCATTAACTCTTGAGAGTGTATTTCAAAACTGAATTATGTATTCGTAATAACTTACAGTATATGGAACGAGTATTGAAAGAGTCTCTTCAAATGAAATATCTTGAAACGTACAGTTCTCAATTAAGAACTATGGAACTTTCTAAAAACGGCAAAAATTTACAAGATTTACATTTCAGCCATATCAAGAAAGCCCTGAGGCATTGATAACGTACATATGTACTGAGGTAGCTCAGGCTACTGGACTGATCATCTCACCACAAATGATGTTACGAAATATATCAAATATATACACCCAACTCCCAAGTAAAGGACAATCATGGCATATCTTTCTGACGGAGCATTTCAAATGAACAGCAGTGTTAGCTGTGTATCATGTCGGTAGGATAACTCTGTTCAGTAATATTTGCCTTTCAAGTGGGCTACACGATATATATAAACCCGAGTGGAAATGTTTATGAGATGTTTAACTGTCATGTAATCGATAGCAATTCAAGCGATAATTAACGGAGATACCAATAATATTTGGTTACAAATGATTCAACAGTTTTTGTCAGTTTTAATGTGCACAGCAATTTAGTATTTTAGCCAACTAAATAAATCAAATAACAGTAAAAATTCGGGCAATATTTCGTCTTCAAGTCCGGTATTTCAATTGCCTGTAGTTTAGACGTTTATAGCTTCGATATAAACGTGAACGAACCACCAGTTATAACAAATCGATACTAAATATAGCGATGTGATAACCGTCCGGAACAATTTAGTACATTCTCGACCCCAGAGCTCTTCTTTAATGCGCATGTTTGAATTATCATTACTGCCGCAATTTAGTAAGGAAGAAAAGTCATGTCGATTGTATAACTACGCATGACCGCTTCTACCATTACCATTACCTTCTGCATCGATCGTTTATTTCAAAGAATACAACTGATCAAGGTACATAGTGCAGTGGAAGATTATAATGACCCTAACCCTAACCCTAACCCTAACCCTATCTAGAATTCATTCTAGCGATTCCGACTGTGCATGAAACACGAAAATTGAAATTGCCGAGCTGAGTTTACTCGCCACATGGTCGTTATATAAACTGAACACTCAGCGGACTCTTTCTTCTTGGAAGCTACAAGAGGCGCGAGTGTTTTCCACTCGAGCTCACTCGAACGTATATGAAACGCACTCGATTGTGTTGGAAATTTTCATTTTTGTACTTCCACAGGCCGTAGACAAAGAAGATTAAACACCGAAATAATAAACAGCTTTTTACTATGTTTTTAGTTTATAGGGGCTTTTTTGGAACACCTGATCAGTTTGGAATGTAGCAACTGGTTATCTCACGGAGGTACCGCTCAGAATCTGATCCGGTTGAATGGCGAACCATACAGGAGCTCGATGTAAGCTCAGTTCATCAGATTTGCTAAAGACACAATACGGTTAAGAAACAAATAATATTTTAGAAACTGGCGAACGGGTTCTCACCCTAAGATAATCAGATACAATTGATCTTGCTAGCAGTTTCTAGAGTTTCTGGATGACAAAACCTCACCGAGATTCAAGGAATCAAGACTAAGCTGTACTTACTGAAACTGGATATAACTCAATGCAGATTTTGAGCTCTCTGCGGTGATTACAAACTTGTTTACTGTGCGTAGATGTTAACCAGCTTTCCAAGACCTCTCATACAAGTTTTATTGTCAGCTTGTCTGATCTGAAGGCCGCCGCGTTAGACGCAAGAACGGAAAAGGTTTCCCTTCGCAAATTAGAGCTTTTCCCGCCCATATCCTACAACGCGGGAACAACTAACAGGCGCCGACAGACCTGTCTGCGTATATTGGACATACCGGGACCAAAATAAGATTACTGGTTATTTTAGTAGTAATTAGCAGTGTTCTTCAAGTAAGTCATAACGATCTCGTGTTTGTTTAGAAAATACTCTTGAGATAAACGGTATAAACGCGATTACAAAAAGGCCGAACGACATCCATATTTCCATATCAGAATATATTTACTGTGTCTGTACGTACGTGTGCACAGATTCACATGAATATTGGCTTCTCCTGTCGGCCACGACGGCTTTATTGATGGGTTGAATGTTCCGGGTCTTAAAATGAAAACGAATTCCGGTGTTTTCCGACACGTAACGTAAGAGGAAAAACAAGCTTGTTCAGGAGTTTTTTAAAACTAAATTGAATTGAAATTCCGTTTGTAATCCCACTGATGATGTAATAGATCTCTAGATCAGAATACCACTGAATAACAGAGTAAAATCACAAATAAATATATCAGTCATAAATCAGAAAACAAGTTGTTAGAAATTGGCAATTGCTTGCTTCGTTTGATCTCACGGACGCCATGTTGGTTTATGCGGTATTCCCCAATGTGGCAGTAATCGCGGGCGCAAGTTTCCGTTGCATGCTTTTCGAAATGAATTATCCCGAGCCACGGTACATCAGCCAGCGGTAATAAGCAGAATTTTGCGCCAATGCTAAGTTACTGCTCCAATGGTTCCAATTCTTGCGTGTTCTTTCGCATACGTCTGTTCTTTCATAAGTTAACACATTTTACACAACACACTTCGGCGATTATAATTATGTCCTTGAGGGCAAGGTTCAGAAGTTACTTTGCAGCTTAAACGAGCAGTTATTCCTCTGAGATTTGATACTGATCAATTTTACGGTGAGGTTTATAGTTTGCAGAAGCGCAGGAGTTGAAAATTGGAATAATAACCCTATAACCTGGGTTTATGGTTAGGATTAGGTTTAGTGCTAGGGCTAGAACAAGGAGTAAGGGTATATTGCTCAGTACAGTCGTGTATTAAATATTGAACGAAAAGCGCAGATATTTAGAACAGCTTGATTCTCCGATCAGGCGACGATGATTTCATTGTTGGAAACAGGAGTTTGATTTTGAATGGAAAAGTGCCGTGCAAGGAAAAAGCACTTGACATTTGACCGAATTCACGTAAATGAACCAAAAATAAATTTAAGTGTCAGCATTAAAGTGTCGCTTCTAGCTTGAATACATGACAAAGCTAACCGCTAACTAATTACGAAGAGGAAAATGTCTTGAAGAAGAACGCTTTGAAATGACAGAGGATACACCATCTGTCTACATTGGTTAGACAGGTTGGGAGTTGAAGAAACTACTGGCGGGGTAACTTAGTGGCGCTGAGAAACGTTTTGACTAATTATACATGAAAACGATAAAATATTCAACTAGTTTACCACGAAGTCAATACTGGTCTTTGCATGACAGACTGAGAGAAATGAAACAAAACAAATCTAAGCAGCAATATTTTAGTCAATCGAGACTAGGTCTCTCGGCGCTTCGTTAGGTCATGTTTGTTTGAAGGCAATAATTATCAGTTGCATTACTTTCCTCTATAAAAGGTTTGTGTGGCGGGCAGCCACAGAATTATAGGGCTCATCGAATTCAAGTCAACACCGAAAGGGCCCTAAAGGCACTCATATTAGACCGGAACTTCAAAATCAATTTGAATATTCGACTCGATTCCTTTTGCTACAAAGCACAGAAAGTAATGGTTAGGATCGAAGAAGGTTTCTTTTAACACGAAATTGTTAGAGAGTGATGGAAAGCTTATTCGCCCAATGCACGGAATAAACGCTATGCTTCTGTATGTGATAAGGTAGCGACTCGTAAAGGGTCAATCACCCTTATAACAAAAGTATCAACAATCTGAAATCACGTACATACATTTTCAGCACCACTGACTTCGCATTGCATGCTTACTCGTTTGGTGAAATCGTGTGCCATTTTCTCACCAACACAAAGTCTCCAGAGTAGCCATTTAAGTCAATTTGTGTTAAATGATACATTTGTATACCTGATCCGAGGCTCAAATGAAATCGTTTTGAGTTTAACTTTTTCTCAGTACGTAGGTAACTGACTTTGAGACGTGAGAATACAGCCGACTTTCTCCCTGTAATTATATATTTAGCCTATGGCTTCGGGTTTATATGAACTAGTTTCTACAATAACCGATACCCATTCACTTCATATGTTTCTTGAAGAGTAGAAGGGCTTATGTTTTGGAGCTGAAAAATCTTGCAAGGCAATTCCAGTAAGTTTTTAGTTGAATTGAAAATTCAGACAAGAAAAAGTCAAAAGAGAAATTATCATGTTGTGATATACAAAATGCTGTTCGATTCTCTGTATAAACGTGGAGTTTCAAACTACGAGTGCTGGAGTCGTTGTTCTATTAAATGTAAAAACTTACCTCTTACTAAAGGCCGGTGTGAACTGAATAAAGTGCGCGCGCGTTAGTGTGGCGACTGTTTCGACTCAGTGGAATTATCAGTTGCTCTCTTAAATACTCAATACTTCCACATGTGAACTGTTGCTGCCAAACTTCAAGCCTAACAGGAAAATATTGAATATGGAAGTCCTTCCACGCTGTGGCCAATACTTGCAGTTGAAAGTGTTTTTATACGCAAGTCGTCGGATATGAGTACCGCTTCACAAACCCCGGGATTACAGGGGCGTCCTACTAGCGTGTCTGCGCTTTCGTTTCTCCTTCTCCTGCTGCAACAATTTACTGCGATCAATTAGTGCGCACCACAATGTAATCTTTATTAATCACTCGCACTTGTAAATCATTCAACTTGTTAATCATGTTAATGTCTGTCTTGCGTGCCCTGGGGTCCATGTATATAGAAAGATGAACCAACCTCTATTGTTAAGACGAGTTTTCTAAACAAATGAATGTGCTTTTTTAAGCGGGTTTAATGGGTTTCCAAATGCAGACGAAAGGGTTAGAACAACCTAGCTACGAAGATAAATGATTTCACTAAACGGTTAAATGGTTTGCCTAAACAAATGAATGCTTTCAGAAACTGTTGGAGTTGTTGAATAAACACTAACAAATTTGGAGAACAATAAAAATAATTGAGAAAATATACACTTTATACAATAGCATAACAATTAGCAAACACGGTAAACTAAAATGTATTTGTTTTCGAATCAAACTTCCAGTTAGACCTATTGTTCCTTTGTTGATACACATATTAATCTAAATATTTCATCGTGTAATTATCTTACAAATCTTACAATGGAGCTCCAGAAACGTTTTGAACAATATAATAAAACATTTAGAAACCTACGCAGAAACATTCTTCAAATATTTGGTTCTTCATGCATTCCATTTTTGTGCAAAAAATCGTTGGTAAACTAACGTTGCATGCAAACAAAAAAGCATCAGAAAACGGCCAAGTAAACAGCATTATGAAAATTCCTCAACTCTGCTCATACCAAGCATTGACACAGATAACACATCGCCCATCGGCGTATATAAACTGGGTTGAACTGAAGCAGACTGTATAGTTGTTGTTGACCAAACCGATAAGAAGAGATTACCTTTTATTAGCCGCAACTTAACATTTTTGTATAGTAATCCATCAATAAATCACTGGCTTAGTATAAATTCTTGTCCTAACAATGGCAGAATAGACCCATGGGGTCCAGCGAGTGTCTTTCACGTCCGAGTAACTGCGGTTAGTCATATAAATGCTATATACTACGGAGACACTATGGATGGCTACGTTCTAATCAAGGTGTCATATTCTGGCAAGGTCATCGGATTTACTAGTTCAGGAAAGCTTAATCCATATTTTTACGCTTTATATCTCATTAAAACCGGAAACAATTATTGAGGAAATCGTAACTTAAACATAAGTGAAATATTACCTGTGTTTACGAGTGTGGGCCCAATAATCACGGCACGAGAATGGCGAGAATGTCAGACAATTCCTGCCGAGATCCGTTGGTACTGATGCTGGTCCAGTGATTGTTATTTTAAAGAGAATGCATCCTGTGAATATATAGGCCCTATGGCAGGCAAACCAACCCAAGAATCCCAGAGAGTCAGATTGGGTCGGGGGGAGGAGAATAAATAGAATGTATGCTCAACTACATTATATGCAACAAAGCCAATGCCAGTTACACGATGATTGAGATGAACGATATGTTGTGTTTGCGTTACGTTACGTTACGTTTACGTTGCGTTGCGTTGTGTTGTGCTACATTGCGTTGTTTTGTGTTGCGTTACGCTACGTTACGTTGCGCTATGTTGCGCTGCGCTATACCTTGCGTTGCGCTGCGTTGTGCTATACTACATTGCGTTGTGTTGCGTTGCGTGGTGCTACATTGCGTTGTTTTGTGTTGTGTTGTGTTGCGTTGCGTTGCGTTACATTACACTATGTTACGTTACGTTGCGTTGCGCTACGTTGTGTTGCGTTGTGCTGTGTTGCTGTGTTGTGCAGCGCTGTCTTATGTCACATACAGTCGACGTCCTGTTCTATTTGTTAGACTGAGTCATCTACAATGATGAAAGGAATTTACATCAAATCATTCTATCTGTTAAACGTTTGAAAACATTGTCACTGAGGATCCTTTAACTGAAGCCTATCTGGTTCTCCACTGAAGCCTATCTGGTTCTCCACTGAAGCCTATCTGGAATCTCCTGCAGGGAAAGTAATTTTAAAATACTACCAGCTATCTGTACGTGTTCGTTTCACAGTTGCCGTACCATGCGTGTCACCACACTCAAGATTACTGAACACAATATTCATAACGATCTATATTAATATATTAATTGAAATGTTCACTAGACAAAACGTGACGTGTCTATTGGGTGAACATTTGGAGGTGGGGTAAGGTGAAAGAATAGCAAGGCTGATAGAATGGCTGTAAATGATTAATCACGTTGCCCAGCAACAACAGAATAAATAATTTTAAAGCCAACATGGATACGGTGAAACCTGCCACTTGATACTCGCCTAAACACTCGTGTGTATACGGAAAATACAAGTCACGCGTGGCATATTCCACGGTATCCCACTTATGGTAGATATAATGCGCGCACCTTGTTATAACATTTCTGAGAAAGGCTGAAGAGAAAGTCAACATGAACTCAGTTTTATTGGCCTTAACCGTGTATATCTAAAAAACTGAATAATTATTATGGCCCAAGGAGTTCTCTACGCTTACATTTAATATATTCTCTTATTATCTCATCTGTCTGTTCTGATTTTGGAACAGAGTTATTTTGAGGAACTCGAAGGTCGAGAGCCAACTGTGGTACGGTCGGAAATCTACTCGTCAAATGGTATCCGGTTGTCATCCAAAGCAAGAATATAGTTGTTGATGTCAGTTATAAGGAATAATATTGGTCATTCTATCGTAATACATGGCGCAATAGTAAATATCAGGTTATGTTTTAATCTCCTGTGTTTTGTAGGAATGCAGTGGTTGTCGGAAGAATTTCTGAATCGTGTAAAGAAACTAGCAAATACAAAGAAACTAGCAAATACAAAGAAACTAGCAAATACAAAGAAACTAGCAAATACAAAGAAACTGGCAAATACAACGAATGAAGAATGAGAAATTTCTTTCTATACGAATATCTATCGGTGTGCTCTGATTTCTGATTTCACACTTGTACTAGTAAAGGGTTAGTTCTGTCAGCTCCTTTTCAGCACCCGCGCTTTGTCCACAAGGCATAAGATCAAACTTTCCTTTAATCTAACGCCAGAAGGCAAAGCAACTGAAGTGTTGTGATGTGAAGGTAACTGCTGATCACTATAATAAATCTTTACGCTATTGAAATGGAATGTTAACTTCGTACACAGATATATTAAAGCTATATAGGGGAATGTTTATATGGAAGTTATATCTGACTGTTAATGGTCAACGTGTGAAGAAATCTTAGAAATGGCTAAGTTATTTCGAGTGTGTGCGTGGTTGACGCAGTCGGTAAGACCTCCCAACCAGAAGGTCTCGGGTTCAATGCTCGACCTTCGCGAGGGTTGTATTTGTGCGACCTTCTTTCGCCACACCGTTCGTGGACAGGGACGTTGAGCCGTTGGTTTCTCGACGTTCTATCGGGGGACTTAAAATAACCCACGCACTTGTTTGTTGATAAGAGCAGGCTAATGCCAGTATTATGGTTTACTACTTGCCGTCTCTACTCTATAAGTTATTGTGTATTTAGATCCTGCATAAACCGTTATTGCGGCTGCCCGCGGCGCCTTCAATGCTTTCGGTTCGATCTCTGTGATGTATTTGAACATATTCCCATGGAAAGTACGCAATATAAATGATCCCAATTTGATGATTGGAGTTTTGTAAACTACTATCAAAGTCAATGTGTTTGTTATGTGTTCTAAGCAATAGCAATATATGTAATATATATAAAGTTTGTATTATTGTATTATTGTATTATTGTATGTGTGCTCCCAGTATGCACATGCATGTTTGTAGATTTCCAAAATGGTCGAGCCAACCTCTATTGCGAGGCTTGTATTAGCTCAACAAAAAGTCAGCGTCTGGAGTCAGGTGGAGATTGGTTTTGAAATAATCCGTTTTTAGTGAAATTATAAATAGGAAATTGAAATAACTAAAAGTACATCACAAAATTTTTGAGTTGGAAGAGTTCAATCTCGACCCCAGAGCTCTTCTCTACTGCGCATGTCTGACTTTTACGGTCGAAGAGCTCTGGGAAACCCTTCG
>JANUFV010106611.1:0-10160 GCA_024757865.1 Epizoanthus scotinus | reverse complement strand
GTCATACAACACATCTCAAACTGAATACGTTAGTCACGCAACACATCAACAGGTGAATAAGCTCGTCATACAACACATCTCAAACTGAATACGTTAGTCACGCAACACATCAACTGGTGAATAAGCTAGTCACACAACACATCTCAAACTGTAATAGTGCAGCTTAATAATTACAGCGAACCTTTTCCTCTTCTTTCATTGGCTCTTCTGGGGGTACGTCCTCAATATCAATGGTGATTTCCTGTGCACCTGCACCTGCAGTTGGGGAGTTGGGTCTAGATGGACCATTGGCCACCTGGTCCACTGCAAACACAGGGTACAAACTGAATGAGACCATGCTAGGTAGCAGTAACAATGTACCATATATAATTCCTAACTTTCAGTGACAAAAATATATCAGTAGAAAGATTTTAACAGTAACGGTAATCATATTGCTCAATCGGTAGCATTAGTATTAGTAATGTTACTAATGATCACTTAACAAGAATTGCACTAATTGATCCTCTGAAGTGTTAAATTTGTTAGGAGAAAGGTAACAATTAACAACAGTTAACCCACGCACACACACACGCACACATACACCATCCCCACACAAATATAACACACTCATACGCACACACACACACACACACACGCACACACGCACGCACACGCACGCACACACACACGCGCACATGAACACACACAGAACTAGGTAGCCCAAAATACAGTTGTAAGGATAGATAAGAACCACTTCGAAAACACAATTATGGAAGGGAGCATCTATAAAATAGTAACTGAACTAAAGGTCTCGTGTTTCTAAAAAGATTGGAAAGAAATTAAAGAAATTGGAACTGCTTACCCCGCGGGTCTGTTTTCTCCAACAATTCCTTCTCTTTGTCGCCAGTCTGTAGATATCTGTGTAGTGAATTGAGGACATGTGTCCCAACCAGGGTAAATCGTCCAAACGTTCTGCAGTCACGAACTCGCACAGTCAGCGGCGGGCAATAACGCTCATTCTCTGGCAATTCCTTAATGATAAACAGGAAGAAACATTACTAAGGTTACTACTTCACTATCATAGGCCCACTCGCTAGACAAGCTGAAAAACTACAACTTGAGCTTCCATTAATCCAAGCAATTTACTCTTCACTATTTCAGTAGTTTACAATTTAAACTGTTTGCAAAGCACAGACACTTGGTCGGTCATTTGTATTTAACAGTCTCTCGATATCATATTTAGCATTTAACAAGTGCCGTGCTGTTTGCCGTTGTTAATTTTGTTTGGCCAGCTTTGATAAGATATATATATATGCGGATGCCTGACTAAAAAAAAATAGAGAAATGTCAAATGTAAAGTATTATCTCGTAGTTAAGGTAAACTCGATATTTCTGACCATTGTATTTGGAACTTTTTAACTTTATTTGTTGTAATTTTACAGTATATAAATTGAGTACCGAAGCCAGAGGCTTCTTTGGCTTACATAGAGGAAACTAGTCGAACTTAATGTTGATATTGTCAATTTTCTACATGTATTCATTCAGTTATATCAGCTCGGTGGATTGTCAAACTGAAAACAATGCATCACTTAATTTCAGTTTATTCAGTTTATTCAAAAATAGCAAAATTCCCCAAGGGGTTTTTCAATTCTGCTTTACATTACTTCATAAAAATATTCTGGAAAAAAACTAATTGCTGTCTCCAGCTATACATATATTAAATATACAATATAATATGATGTAAATAATGTAACATTAGATAATATACTATATACTCTCCGTAATGATTAAAAATGGTTACTGTCCACAGTATTATACTCTGATCACCTACATAAAAACGAACTGGAAAAGCGTTATTCTATTCCAAAATATTCTGAAATTAGGTGACGTCTGAGATTCGTTTTGAAAGATGCATACGAAGAACTTTCTTTCAGCTCCTTATCAAGATCGTTCTAGATCTTCACAGCTCCATAACTGAAAGATTTCTAGCCTGATGCCGTTCTGAAAAAGGGAATGTCCAATAGTTCACAACTACGAGTTTGGCGGCCATGCACGTTTGCCCGCTTGCTTAACTTGTTACATAAGTAACTGGGGGCGAGATTGTTTACGCACTTATAAGCCATAAGGGCGTCCCTGTAGTGCAGCTGTAGTGCAGCTGTAGTGCAGCTGTTAAATCCTTACCACATCGAAGAAACACACTGGATTCTGGAAGTTGGGATTCTTCTTTGCATTAGATATGACTGTGGACTGGATAACATGTCCAGCACAGTCGATATCCACTTGAGGTCGATCCACTGTTGTGAGGTTAATCCTCTTCATCTCACGTACACCCCAAAATAACACCTCTATACGGTGCTTCCTCATCACTGGCCGGATACCCACGGGTACTGGGGTAATGGGACCATCCGGTGTGTTGATGGGCTCAACCTCCGGGGGGAGGAAGCACATGCCATCTGCCAGCTGTGGGAAAACAAAGCTAAGTACTTACAACAAGTTGTTTTATCTACCCAGCCACAAAGTCCATAATTAGTCTGCAAGAGCAAGAACAATTAAGGATCATCGAGGGAAGTCACTGTGTATGCAATATGACATCTAAATAATAGCAATAAAGGCATTTGAACACATACACACGTGAACACTAATACACGTGCACATGCACACAGACGCAGACACACATGCACATGGTACACACAGACATAGACATACATGCACATGCACACAGACATAAACATACATGCACATGCACACAGACGCAGACACACATGCACATGGTACACACAGACAGACATACATGCACATGCATGTGCACACAGACATAAACATACATGCACATGCATATGCACACAGACATAGACATAGACATACATGCACATGCATATGCACAGACATAAACATACATGCATGTGCACACAGACATAGACATACATGCACATGCATGTGCACACAGACATAAACATACATGCACATGCACATAGACAGACATACATGCACATGCACAAAAACATAAACATACATGCACATGCACACAGACATAGACATACATGCACATGCATGTGCACACAGACATAGACATACATGCACATGCACATAGACATAGACATACACGCACATACATGCACATGCACACAGACATAAACATACATGCACATGCACACAGACATAGACATACATGCACATGCACACAAACATAGACATACATGCACACAGACATAAACATACATGCACATGCACACAGACATACACACAGACATAGACATAAACACAGACAGACACAGACAGACATACATGCACATGCACACAGACATAGACATACATGCACATGCACACAAACATAGACATACATGCACATGCACACAGACATAAACATACATGCACATGCACACAGACATAGACATACATGCACATGCATACAGACATAGACATAGACATACATGCACATGCACACAGACATAGACATACATGCACATGCACACAGACATAGACATACATGCACATGCACACAAACATAGACATACATGCACATAGACATAGACATACATGCACATGCACAGACATAAACATACATGCACACAGACATAAACATACATGCACATGCACACAGATATAGACATACATGCACATGCACACAGACATAAACATACATGCACATGCACACAGACATAAACATAAACATACATGCACATGCACATAGACATAGACATACATGCACATGCACACAGACATAGACATACATGCATATGCACACAGACATAAACATACATGCACATGCACACAGACATAAACATACATGCACATGCACACAGACATAAACATTCAGGCACATGCACACAAACATAGACATACATGCACATGCACACAGACATAAACATACATGCACATGCACACAGACATAGACATACATGCACACAGACATAAACATACATGCACATGCACATAGACATAGACATACATGCACACAGACATAAACATACATGCACACAAACATAGACATACATGCACATGCACACAGATATAGACATACATGCACATGCACACAGACATAAACATACATGCACATGCACACAGACATAAACATAAACATACATGCACATGCACATAGACATAGACATAGACATACATGCACACAGACATAGACATACATGCATATACACACAGACATAAACATACATGCACATGCACACAGACATACATGCACATGCACACAAACATAGACATACATGCACATGCACACAGACATAAACATACATGCACATGCACATAGACATAGACATACATGCACACAGACATAGACATACATGCACATGCACACAAACATAGACATACATGCACATGCACACAGACATAGACATGCATGCACATGCACACAGACATAAACATACATGCACATGCACACAGATATAGACATACATGCACATGCACACAGACATAAACATACATGCACACAAACATAGACATACATGCACATGCACACAGATATAGACATACATGCACATGCACACAGACATAAACATAAACATACATGCACATGCACATAGACATAGACATACATGCACACAGACATAGACATACATGCATATGCACACAGACAAACATACATGCACATGCACACAGACATACATGCACATGCACACAAACATAGACATACATGCACATGCACATGCACATGCACATGCACATGCACACAGACATAAACATACATGCACATGCACACAGACATAGACACACATGCACATGCACACAGACATAGACATACATGCACATGCACACAGACATAAACATACACGCACATGCACATGCACATAGATATAGACATACATGCACATGCACATAGACATAGACATACATGCACATGCACACAGACATAGACATACATGCACACAGACATAAACATACATGCACATACACACAGACATAGACATACATGCACATGCACACAGACATAAACATACATGCACATGCACACAGACATAAACATACATGCACATGCACATGCACATGCACACAGACAAACATACATGCACATGCACACTGACATAGACATACATGCACATGCAGAGACATTGACACACATGCACGTGCACACAGACATAGACATACATGTGCATGCACACTGACATAGACATACATACACAGACACACAATCACATGCACACGGACATATAAATACATGCGCATGCACACAGACATAGACATACACATACATGCTCATGCATATGCACAGACATAGACAAACATGCACATGTCCATGCACACAGACAGACAGACAGACAGACATACATGCACATGCACGTGTACATGGACATAGAGATACATGCGCATATTTAGATCATGCATTTGTCGTGTTTTGTTTATATTTTATTAAGCTGGCCTTTATAGAATCCTTTTAAACAAGTAGTTTCGTTAGTGTATGAGGCAAGATGGAACAATTTATTGACGTGAAATGTGTGAGGCATTGAGATAAATTAATATTTATTTAACTTCTTTTATAGAAACTATATCTTTACAATGTGTCTCCTTGGTTAGTAGTTCTATAGTGTAGCACATATTGTTAATACTTTTCATCTAACTCGAATTGTCATTGACAACATCTTTAAAAAGTGTTTACTTTGTATATTTATCAAGAATTCTTATATAATATTAAGATTCACCTATATTTAATATTATAAAGAAAATATCTCCATTTAAAAATTTTGGGCTGTACAGCAAAAGAGTTTAGGCTCGTAGAATAGTTAGAGAGGAATGGTAGAAGACAAGTCTCGATTTCCCGCTGCTTCAAGTCCAATCAGATGTCCTCATACTCTTCGGATATTGCAGATGCAGCTTTTATCACAGCTGGAAACCGAGCAAAGGCGGAAAGCAGAGAGCTGAGTATTGCTGACTGGGACGTGCCCAGTGTGTCTCTGTTTTGAGAAGATAACCTACCATTCGTCCCTGTCTGTCTCCGCCATGCGGCTTTGAATATGACTATTGGTTAGGAAAATAAAATATGAAAGAGATAAGATTTGTATTACATTGATCAGTCCAGTGATTATCGAGCCTCATCCCCTGGAACTGTGTTTAGAAACGGGTTATAAACACAACAACTTTAACAAAACTATTAAATTCAATATTTAATGTTACCAGTTTAATCCAGAAGCTTTTATGTAACTGTCAAATTAGGTTTTATATCTGGTCCTTTACATCTAGTCCCTATTAGATCTAGACTAAGTTAATTTGTACGAATTACTGTAAATATCACAAAACTGGAATTGTTATTTGTTTAACTTCATGCGATTTTGACTTGCAGATTAGAAGACATGTCTTTGATTTCTTGATGAAAATGAGGCTGCCAATGGCCGAAAATACTGCATGCAAAAACAATTTATGGTTGCTTATGGTTGACATGCTTTACTGAAATATCGGTCAAAGTGTTAAGTCGTGTCTAGTTTCACAGTCTTTAATCACATCAATGTTTGGGGACTTTTTTCTGTTTGCCTGCTCAAATATGAACAGCTTGATTTCACTGATGTATACAACAAGTTTACTCAAATAAGTGTCCCTTGACATCACAAAGCACTACCGTGCACGAACCTCTGGTTGGGTGCTGGATGTCAGTGCAATTTTGTTCTTAGATTTAAAACATACAAAAGCTAACTTGTATCTCATTTAACCAAACCTTTAATATTATTATGTACACCAGAAACACGTATGAGAGTACAGTGAAATATGAACCAGACTCAGCAATATACAAGAGTTTACTAGCAAAAGACATCACTCTACCACGCACACATATATCAGGTTTGTTTCCGATTCGCACCTGTAGCAGTTCAAAGGCAGCAAGCAACTCTCCAGCTTTCTCTTCACCTCTCAACACTTGGAACCACTCCAGGGCCGGTGGAAAGAACGGCTTCTCGTATGGCTCACAAGACATTTTGACAATGGGCCGGGACAGGGCACGTCCAATGAATTCCGAATCCCCCTGAGAAAAATCAATCACATTATTATATTAAAGGGGATATGTCACGGTAATGCGCATGCTCTCTGGTCATGTCAGGAACAAAATCTTCACAGTCATGAAACACAAATTGTAAGCTCAACAAGTTAACAAGACATGATAAAATGGTTATATATATTGTGAAAACACAATTTATAAATACAAGGAACACAATTTCGACAGCGTTATATTGAGAGTTTGTAATCCGTTGTAATCGTCTCCAATTTTAACCATCCACGTTCCTTTAAGACTTATGATAATCCCTCTTATGCCCCCACTCCCCCTTCCATTGTAACCTGTTATTTTTGAATTTCCTTTGATTTGTGGAGAATTTCGTACATCGCAAAAATGCCTTAAATAACCGTGACATAGCTCCTTTAACAGTAATGTCAACACCTGTATAATGTATTTTTCAATTTACACCCATCTGGTAAGCAGTGGAACTGCCAGCATACAGGAAGAACAGGTAATGCCTTGTTCTATTCCCGCATGAGAAGAGGAAATGAGTTGTTCACATCTTTTTTTGTCTTTGTGATATATATATATATATTAGCATGTTTTGATCTTCACCAGAGATGTTAAACTTTGACATGCTAGATGGAGAGGTGAGATACATGTAGGAAAACTGCCTTGAACAGGAATCAAACCTAAACACCCAAGTTTGGCAACATTTATGTAGGTTTTGTCACCTGGTCATTGACCTTTAAATGCCATTTCTGAGAGCCTAAAGATTTTCAAGTTTCTAGGGGTGGTTCAGGCCCCCAGATGGCGTGTATCTTAATGCTTATCTATTTTGCCTCCAATTGTTATGGCAGTGACTATGAACAATAAGTTACAAAGATGTGGTTCATACCCCAATATCCTTGTCAAAGATCTCCACTACAATGGTGGGTGGGTTGACTGCAATCTCGTTAACATCGCCCCACAGTACAACATCTCCGAACACAAGCATCTGGTCCCACGTCGGACTGCGTGTCTCCCAGATCACACGTGTGTCAGACACCAAGTGGGTGAAGATTACACGTGCAAATGCATCTGTGGGGTAAGAAAGCAGAGTGGCCTATTGAAAAACCATATCAAAGGTACTGACTACATGGCGAATGTCAGCCCAGGCAGTTGAATGGGCAGAGATTTAAAGCCTTTTACAAAACCAGTTTGCGATTGTGTGAGAATAGTTTGGCTGACTCAGTAAGCTAGAACTCTGACAGCCAATCAGAAGGTCCCAGGTTTAACTCCTAGCCTTGCCAAAGATTGTATTTCTGTGGATTTCTTTAACGACACCATCCTTGGACATGGATATTAACCTGTTGGTCCACACCATCCGTGGACATGGACATTAACCCGTTGGTCTGGTCTCTTGATGTTTTATCAGTGGACTTTAAACATGCACTTGTTGATCAGAGTAGGTTAATGCCCATCAAGTAGATAACCGCAAAGCATCATGGGTTTTCCTTTCAATCCTCCTTGGCTAATGCCGGAGCTATGGTCTGTCACTTCCTCTCCACTGAAACAAGTCACTATGTAATGTAATGTAATGTAATGTAATGTAATGTAATGCACATTTTAACATATCTACATAGAAAGTGAGCAACATAAATCATGCAATACCATCAGCACAACATTGCGTTGCGCTACACATTACATTCACTAGACAAAGCAACTTTTAGTAAGGACTAAAATTCAGTCTGGTTGCGAAAATCCGTTAGTGATTAACAATAACAGTAATAATAATAATAGTAACAACAATAACAATAACAATAATAATAATAATAATAATAATAGAATATTTGTTTATTGCTATTTTAAAAGATATCCAATAGCTTTACAAGTGGTAAAAAGAGGGCTAAATATTCCAAGCTATTTACAACTTAGTGTGGTTTGACATTAGGAAATGAAGAACTGACACACCTTCATATTCTAGAAATCTACATCCAACTACTAGCATCTTTCAACAAGCGTACCTGACAAGCCTGATGCGTCACTGCCAATAAGACTCCTGGCCTGGTACAGGTGGGTGCGAAGAATGAACTTCTGTTTCTCTGTGAACACAAGAAAAAGAGTGAGCTCAAGAATATAATAACGAAAGTTAAGTTTGTTTAATATTAAGGTCGGGATGGGAAGAAGATGCCTCACATGTATCTGTCTGTACAGGGAATCTAACTTGTAGCACCAGTCCTGACCAATACTGTATTGTCAACAAGACACACACACACACACACACACACACACACACACACACACACACACAGTACTGAGTGACCGACTTACCAGTGTATATCAGATGGTTTGGAGGTGGAGCCATCAGTTTGTGAGCATTCTTGGGCTATGAGGCAATACAATGGATATATTCAGCGTTACATGTATTCACTGTTCAAACAGCTAATAACCACAACTCTAAGTGAAAAGTGTACGGTGTTCTTACATCAATCATATAATAATAATATCGCTTTCGTATTTTATATTTCATATCAACACAAACACATCACTGGGTCTTTCCTTACCATTCTTCATAAAATATTCTGTTCTCCCCCATCTTCAATGAACGATCGCATGTAATGAGTGACACATATATGAACCAACTTACTATTGTTTATATATTAACTACATAATTATACTAAGAGTTAATAGAACTTGGATATGATCATCACCGTAGCTACATTAACGTGTACGAAATTGCTATTAATCTACAACACAAATATATCACTCGCATATGCATGTAGTATGACCGAGAACATTCGTTGATGCTAACCATACTTGATAAATGACTCTCCAAACATATGCATGAAACTATATATTTAGTTCCCAAAGTGCTCCGATCTTCTTTGAAAAAGACAAACAATGGATTGTTTAGAATATCTGTAACTCCTACATTTAAGTTGCCAGAGTAATCTCAGTCATTCTCTGTCTCACAATAACGGCCAAGACCAGGGATTACATGGCTAGATATCTATTTACTGTTTAGGTTTCCAGTCACGGCCCCATACAACCTCAATCAATTCGAAAACTTTCAATGAACTTTTTTGGGCAATCGTAAGGACTGGTGTTTGTCTTTAATTCAACTTAGCTCAAAAGTATTCGTGCAATTCCTGTTAAAGTATATATTTTCTGAAAGGTTAACAGGGATGTAGCAGATTTTTGCTAAAGCAGGACCCTATTTGGTTTTAAGGAGGTCCATGGGTTTTTCGAGAGCCAAATGCACAAGTTTCTC
>JANUFV010106600.1:0-10161 GCA_024757865.1 Epizoanthus scotinus | reverse complement strand
AAGTCACCAATAATAATTAGAGAGCCAGGCAGAGTAGCAACAGTTTCTAGGAGAGATGGGAATTCATCAAAAAATGTGATGGTTGAGGAGCTCTTGTCTGCCATTGTTGGTGGTCTGTATACAGTGACAAGGTGGAGGCAAGTGGACGAGTTGTATAGTCCAGTTTCAACAAATTCAAACGACTTGAATCTGGTCTTAATGTGAGAACGCCTCTCTAAGCGAATAACACTTTTGTATAATATGCCAATTCCTCCGCCACGAGAGCCCCTCGATATATTGTAGAAGTCCCATCCCGTGGGACATAAATCACGTATAATAAATTCATCAGTTTCTTCAGAAAGCCAAGTTTCAGTAAAAGCAAATATATCAATGTCACGGTCTACAGTAAGATCTTTTATAAGCGAGGTTTTGTTTCTAACAGATCTTGGGTTAAGGAGAGAGAGACGCATGGCTTTCGATGTCAAAGATGGAGGTTTTCTGGCCAATGCGATGATATTATTCAGGTTACGTGAGCGCGTTATCGGGTGTGTAAACAAAGCAGACGGCTTTACAGGACTCAGCTGTTGACAAATGATCGGAATATTATAATGGCAGCTCCGACTGTTGTTCTCGATTTGGCATATTTTTCTTCGCTGTTGACAAACAGTTGGAATAATATAACGGCGACCGGGACTGTTGTTCTGGGAGTCGATGTAAATCAAGTTGCTTTTGTTTACATGTCCATAATATGTAAATTTCTGTTGAGATTTCGCTCTGTGAGTGCTTCTCCTTCCATATATCACCAATATGCGATTAGATCGACGTCTTGCTGTCACACCAGCACGCACACGGCGGGTCTTGAGGATCCCAAGGTCCTTCAAAGACATAAAGAGTTTTCTTGGCACAGAAAGACGACGCCGAAGATCCAGTAATTGTTGCTTTGAATAACAATAAGTGTCGTTGGCGGGAAAATTAACATTGAAATCCGAGCCATATATCAAAGGATATCTTAGTTGGGCTGGGTTGCAGGCCTTCAGGTGTGACCAAATGCTCATGGAAATCAATTGATGATTTTCCAAATTCGCACTTCTCACGTCTCAGGATCAGGTTGTGGTCTTCCAATCTCTGGAGTAGTGTGGCAAGGGTCTGGTTGTGCTCGTCCCAGTCTTGACCACCTATCATGATGTCGTCCCGGTTGTTGAGGACCTTTGGGATGCCAGAAATAATTTTTGCAATCTCAGCGTCGAACAGATCTTGACTGTTGACTCTGCCAAAGGCAAGGCGTCTGTACCTGTAGTTGCCCCATGGTGTAGCAAAGGTCATGGTCTTGCGTGACTCAGGGTCAATGCAGAATTGATGGTATCCATGGTTGAGGTCTAGCTTGATAAATATTTTGCAGTCTCTGAACTCGGTTACGAAATCTTCAGTAATCGGTGCCTGTATCTTCCGTGTGCGAAGCATTGATTTTGTTCAGCAGTCTGAGGTCTAGACACACTCGGATATCATTGGGATTATTTGGCTTTGGCTGGACTACGATCGGTGAACACCAAGTTATGGCCTCGTGATCAGGCACTTTCTCCATGCTATCATTTTCTACGAATTCCTCAATTCTGTTTTTGAGAGGTTCGATGAGGTGATATGGGACTCTCCTGGATTTCTGGGCAATTGGTGTTGCATCTTTTTTCATTGGCAGGTGAATCTGAATTTCTTCGCCGTCGCGTGTCGCTTTGCCTATGCCTTGAAATAGATTTTCGTGTCGCTGCAGGATATTTGTTGGGTCGCTTTGCTGATCATTCTGGACTTTCTTAGCTGCTCTATTTGGCTCTTTGAATCTTCCGGTATCGCCGAATTTTAGCATTCCAAAGTCGTTTAGACTGGGTCTTCCGATCAGGAAAGATAATCGATCTTTCCTTTGATGACCACAATGTTTGTTTCTATTTCCCTAGTTTCGTTCGCAATATTTACTGAGCATTCGCCTTTGATTGACAGTTCATAGTTCAGTGCTTTCAGCTTGATTTTCGATGATCGTAATTTCACGTCCGGTCGCTGTTCTTGCAAATTTCGAAAGTGAGTTTCATCCATGATGTTTGTGTCTGCGCCAGTATCGGGTTCAATCTTGGTTGCAACGCCGTTTATCAGGATGGTGCATGTCTTCTGGATGTTCTTGCTTGCTTTGTGTACGTGCAGATGATGGACAAAACATTCGTCACTCGAAGTGTCGCTGTTGGAATCGTCGCCTTTGTCATCTGATGCCTTGTGGATTTTTCCTCGGCGAAATTGACCTTGGCGAGGTTGGTATTTACGCTCTTTTCGATCTTTTGGCTATATTTGTCTCGTTGAGGGTTAGACTTCTTGTCGTAATCCTTTTTGGTTGATCTACACTGGCTCGCGTAGTGGTTTCGCTTTCCACATGCGTTACAAATGGCTCCGATTGCGCTGCAATGCTTCCCGTGTTTACGCCCACATCGACCACATGGTTTGGTTTTTTCAAATTCTTCCACGCGCTTGGCGTCTTTCGGAACTTTCTCGTCTGTGGCAATTTTTTACTCCATTTTACGGACTTGACGATTTGCTTCCTCGTCGATCGCTGCTTCGTCAAGAATTTATTGTAGAGACCAATTATGTCGAATTGCTTTGATGCGAATTCTTCTATTTCTTATGGTTTTAATTAAATGATCTCTGATCGCGTCCTTCTCATCCGCGTATTCACACTTCTTGGCAATTTCTCGTACTCGGGTGTAGTATTTGGCCAGTGATTCGTCGACGTCTTGGGCTAAGTTTCCGAGTTGGAATCTTGCGTAGTCCTTATTCTTCTTTGGAAGGAAATGGTTGTCGATTTTTTTAATGAAATTGGTATACGCGTTGTCGTCGAGTTGAGCAGTCGCTTCGGGAAGCGAGTCTTCAAGGTCTGCAATGTCGGATCCACCGTAGATAATTACGCCATCTTATTTCGTGTCTGGATCTGAAATTCCGAAGAATCTAAACTGCCTTTCGATGTCTTTTTTCCATTTATCCCATCTGTTTGCGGTGTCCGTGGGATCGCGGCTCACCATGAAGGCTTTAATGGCTGGTTGTCGGAGTACGATCGTGATCGGCAGAGGTTGAGCGGCGCTACTGCTCTCTGCTTGTTCCATCACTGGATCGGGCATTTCACTTATTCTTTTTCTTCTCTTGTCAGTAGTTTATCCTCGTCGCCAATGTAGTTTCGCACGGTTTAACATATGTCGATATGAAGGAAGAACATGAAGACACACTCTTGTAGTTCTCGGTGATCGGTTTTTTTCACTCTGATCTATATTTAGTACATACATTGTGTAATAGCACAGTTGTCACGTGCGTGTCACGTGATCGTGATATATGATCACTACAACTACGTATCATTAATCCCTGAATAAAGTTGTTTAATTACCTCTGCGGCTGTAAGTTATAAAGATTTGTATGAGATTAGGTCTATTCAATGATTGATAGGCTGCGTCGTCTCTTTCCTTGGCTTGATATCGTATTCTAAACTTATCCATCATTCAAGTCGGATCAATTGTCAGTGTTTATTGGTTTCTGTTGTTTGGTTCGGTCATTTCTTTTCGATCATAGCGGCCATACCATATCAAAAATGTAAACATCTTTAAAAATTAGCCAAATAGGTACCCTGGATTCAGAGGTCTTCTCGCTTCTCGAAGAAGAAGAAATTCAACTAGCGAGCGCTAAGCGCTAGCCCGAGTGCCGAAGGCACGAGCGAGCGCGAGGCCCGAAGTTGTATAACGCAGTTGTATAACGTAGTTATGCCATGTGATTAATGACTGGGCGCTTAACATTGACTCTGGGCTGCAGACGGACGCCTTCATAATTGATTTTGCAAAGGCTTTTGATAAGGTACCACACGAGAGACTGAAGTCCAAGCTATTTAGCTATGGCATCAGCGGGCGCACCTTATCATGGATCGACTCATTTCTCTGTCAGCGGAAACAGCGTGTGCCAGTTTGGGCTTGGTTAAGGCAATACTGCCCCTCATTTACAGATATGTCTGCTAATGCAGTATTTAGTGACATATTCAAAATCAATACTGTTGGTGAACTTTGGCTTTAAGGTCATTGTTTTTTTATCATTCGGCATAGTAACCATTATCTTTGTTCCGAATCTAATCAACAACTAACCAGCAACTCAGTTGTATTTGCACTGTATATTACTCCTAACCACTATACACTATTGTTAGATTACACTACATTTCTCTAAATCACTCGAGATTTTTCCTGCATAGCCACTGATTTCGCGCATCGGCTCTATGATGCTGCCGCATCGTCAACCTCGCGTCTTCGCTCGGCTGACTCGTTGGTAATTACATGTGATGGCGTCGATCGCAATTTAAGAGAATGTATGGGAATTTCGACTTTTACAGCTAGCTCAATGAATATTGAAATAAATGAATTACCTCGTGTATTGTTAGTGTTGTTCTTGATTCCTGGTGGCGATTTCGACGTTTTTTTAGTGATTTTTAGTGATTTTTAGTGATTTGGCGAAAATCACTAAAAATCGTCGAAATCGCCACCAGGGATCAAGAACAACACCAACAACACAGGAGGTAAATAAAGAATGCCATGTAGTCGTCCTATAATGTTAGGGTTAGGGTTGGGTCGAGTGGATGTATAGGATGACGTCATGGTAGTCTACCATGAAGTATATACAAAAATAAAGATTCATTGAGCTACCTGTAAAAGTCGAAACTCTCATACATACTCTTACATTTTCGACGCAATCACATGTAATTTAACCCTAATACAGAGAATGGGCTTCCTGTGATGTAATCTGGACCGTTGCGTGGGTCATATGTCAGAATACGATGCCATGTAGGATAAACTTAGTAGCACCTACCTTGATTACTGCTAAATGTGATGACAGTCACGGAGGGAATTATATAGTTAGCATAGCAGTTGAACGAGTACGTGTCTGATGTAAACACAACTATCCGGATAGGCTTGTACTTTGCATACAGGACATAAAGACGCACACAAATTCCTAAGTTTGTACGTAGCTTAGCTAGAGCATGGCTTCTATTTATGCCACGTAAATTCCGATATGTAAACGCATTATAATTCAGCACTATATATATATATATCTGAAAACATTGTAACTAGCAGAATGAGTATTATAATTAGAATGATATTGAGAACGAGGATTGAGATTGCGTGTGAGCGTTAAAGGCCCAATAAAGAAGTAAGAAAGATACAGTCCTCGTGTTTGATTGTTGACGGACCAGCAGAGCAGAGACTTTCAGAAAGTAGAAAGAAAGTTCTGCGACACTGTTTCCCCGCTGCTAGCAAAGCACAGGACAGACAGACATATGAAGTTTCCATCTAGAGAGCAATCAACTGAGTGGGTGGCTCGGCTGCGCGCTGTGGTCTCTGCACTTAACAGCGAAGTTACTCACCTTCAAAAACAAAAAACAAAGATACAATCAAGGTTAAAGCCTTGGCGCAAAATCCGTCTTCCGTGGTAGTTGGTCTCAAGAAGAAGAAGGTTCCTTCCGGTGTTGGTGTTAGTTATCTATACCAGCCTGGCAAGCTGGAGGGCGGCCGCCGCCGCGCGACCGACCCTGTGTGGTTTTACGGGGTCTTCCGCCTGGGCCGCTTGGTCACCAAGCCTGATGAGCATGTGCTCTACTACTTGCTGGTTGGTCAACTCGCGCCTTTGTCCAGGAAGAGCTGCTTGCGGCGCCTCCTAAGTGGCATCCACTCTTTTGGAACAACCATGCGTTCCGGCACCAGCCGGAAGTCGTTGTGCGCGTCGTACAGCTCGTCAGGGTACTCCAGGTCGACCTGGAGGATGTAGCCCTCTGGACTTTCTTCCTAATGCTCTGCTATGGCGGCTGAAGCGCGTCGCAGTTCTCTACACACCCAAAGCAACCTATGGGCAGTGGCTGGCTCATTGACGAGCAATAGCGAATATTGTTGTCGAGGTAAATGATGTGGCTGTTTGGCTTGGATGAGTCGTAGCTCTCCACCCGCACGTTGTTGGCCTTGGCATAGCATAGGTCATGGAGATGCTACTAGGCAGCCTTCTTTCGATAAAGAGGTGCTGATCGCAGTCGGTGAGCAGTTTTAAGTCTATCCCTGTTTTATTGAGCAACGCATCCCAGGAGAGACATGGGCTGGTGTTTTAATGTGCTAGATCCAGTCCGTACCGATGTATGCAGGTCTTCCGGAAAGTCTTAAAAAATCTGGCAGGAGGAGGACGTCTGTGCGGTTGTATAGATTGACGTAATTTCCTAGGGTACGACATCCAAAGACATACAGACGTTTTTCGTGCATGAGCATAGTCTCGCTCACTAATGTGTGTGTCTGAGATTTTGCTTTTGAAGTCTTCTTTTGGAGTGAGTTTGAGGTCTGTATTCCATGTACTCCATGTATTCCATGTACTCGTAGGAGTAGACGCCCTTCCTAAGCAGGATATCACGTCTTTTTTTGTTAGGCTCAAACCGGGTTGTAACCTGAAAGGTGTCGGGCGGACTGGCTGCTACGAGGCTGTCTAGGGATGCCAACAGAAACTAGGCGCTATCGATGAGCTGGAGCTGATTTAAGGAGAAGGAGATGTACTTCTATATATTGTTGGGGATATAGGTCACCGTGCCCTTCACTTTTGAGATGGCTTGCATCAAGAGGTTGGCATCATATCCCCGCAGGTTGTGAAATACGACCGGTATTGTTGTGGTCTTGTGGCTCAACCGCAGTTTAAGGTTACACGCGCTGTGGGCAGCACGCCGGTATGATGTAGCAGTAGTCGCGGACAGAATCCTTCGTAAGCTGCTTCTCACAGACATGACAGGTAGTAGCTGTTTTATGAACCCGCCAGTCCTCTCGGGTCATCTGCATTGTTTTGGAATATGCCAGCACTGCCTTGACCTTTCCTCTTTCTGAACTGTATTGAGAAAGTGCTCAGCCTCTTCGGGCCCTCTGTATTCCACTGGCGGCTCTGTCTGGTCATCTCAGCTCACCACCACATAGCAGTAACTGCACGCCTCATGTAGTTGCGTTTTTCTTGTGATACTATTTGTGGGATCAAGCTCACCGCCCTCAACATTGGTTGCGAGAGCCTCAAAGTCGGCATAAATGATGTATGGGGCTTTCAATATCTTTATTTAACAAACAAAAATACATTTATGTAAGAGCTAGCCCGCAAATAGTATAGCTAGTCGAGGCGGATAGTTTTTATAGATAATTTTAAAAGTTGATTTAATAATTGATTGAGAATGGGATCAGAAAATAATAATAATAATAATAACAATATTAATAATATAAAATACTAAGTAAATACTAAGGCTTTCAGCTGTTTGTGATGGTTCTGGAAGGTCAGTTTATTCTTTCCCTCTTCAGGCATATCCATGCACCCTCACATCTGTTTTCTGTATACCACGAGAATCCTGCTTGTGAGCTTCCATCAAATCTTCTCTGGAAAAGAGGGCTGAGAAGCACCTATCAGTTAGACTGGTCATACAAGAGCTTGTTTAATTCTTTGATCCAGGTGTAGTGGAACTTAATACCCAACTTCTCGATCAGCAACTGTAGGTTAATCTTATATATGTATGTTGAACGGCTGTTGGCTGATACTGTGGATAATGACACCCTTGTCACAAAAGAAGACATTCAATGATGGCCAAACAGTTCTGTTTTTTGACTCTTGAGATCTGTAAGATGGGCGTAGGAGCGTCGATCCCTGCAAAATTGCGACCATCTTGGGTGGGGTACTTGGAAGGACTATCTACATGATCCAATGCTGGATATAGTGGTGACCGTAGTGACCACCGAAGGCAGTTGTCGTCGTTATTCTTTACATAATTAATAACTGCCTTCTTATTTCTCACTGCTGCTCAGGCACTGGTAGCGTGCGATGTCTAGCCAAAGGGTTAACACTGCTTCCCCAAGCCTCTTTTAGTCCATTTTTTAAGCGTCTCTTGTATGACTTAAGAAGCTTTGTCTAATGCCGCATCAATTTCTGCAAGACTATCTCCTGTTTGTGGCGGAGCACGGGCTCTATGTACTGCCATCAGGGCGATCCTTGCGAAGCTTGACTTTGAGAGCAAGTTGAAACCTTACCCATTTTAGAGCTTTTATCTCTTCTTAAATTCGAGTTTCTTTAGAATCTGAGATCGCACGCCCTCCAGGAAGGATTTTGGATCTTCATCGAGGGTCTGCCCTTGTGGCATATCTATTTGCCAACCCCGCAGGAACTTTCCTATAACCCAGGGGCTCTTACGGAAGACGAGCTCATCTGGGTTTTCCTGTTCAAACTACCCTAGAATCTAATTCTGGTAGTCTTGAGTCGTAACGCAGTGTTTTAGGTTGAGGGAGTGGATCGAACTCCTTAAGAATGGCCTCCAATTTGCGACGTTTTCGAGGCGTTGGACGAAGCTGGTATTTGTTGGAAGCAGAGAACTTAGCAGGCTCTTTTTCACTGCCGCTTGAATGTTTTCATCCAAGATGTTCTGCACAACACTCTAGAGAGGCTCAAGTGCCTGCATTTCTGCAATTAATGTATTCATCCATATTACTCTGTGGCCGAGCGCCAACGGTCTGTATATCAGTATTATGTAAACCTCTAACTGTTTTTATTGTGGGTATGTCTAAATGGAGTTATTTTTATATGTCTTAATTATTGCCAATTGCTTACTAACGTGAACCGTTGGTGGGGGGCCGCCAGGGGGTGGAGCGGGCCTTGTTTAGTGTATTTTGTTGTGGGCCTAAAGTGCCCAAATAATGTGAGGGATGATAGTAATAGTATGAGTCAGGGGGGGGGGGAATGGGACCTGGGGCCGAGTTTCTATGATCTGTGCACTTGCAAAGCGTTCTATCTAAGTCAGCGGTTTCATTCATCGCGAAAGAAAATTTGCGCTTGCATGGATTTTTGATTTTCGCATTCATTGGAAGCTGGTTTCCAATTCGTTTGCCAATATACGAATTGGCAATTGCGTTGGAAGTAATTTGCCAGAACTAAGTTAAACCTTTTCTAGACAATTTCTCGTCGCAAAAGATTAGCCATTGAAAACAAGATAATGCACAGTTCCATATAATCTATATCTTGTCATAACAAATTGTAAATCTCCACACACTGGATTTTAATCCTGTCAGGTAAGATTCATTGCATTTGATGTGCTAATAGTTCGCTGGCGGCTATACACTCGACACGAGCTTCGATCTTCTACCTAAAATAGTTCAACTTCAAGAACAACATTTTATTCACTCTGAATTTATGCAAGTAACTCGACTTATCAAACGTCTACACAGAACACGCACAGGTAGAACCAGCTAGGGCAGCAACAATATCCATTTAATGAGGTTGGATAACTAATGCTCTACAGTCGAGACGGGTAGGAATGCACCTCTCGAGAGCCGCGTTGTGATTGGTTGTTTAAGGTTTTTCATTGTTCTCGATTTATGTTGTTTGCCGTATATGGTATCTCTTTTCTTGTGTCAGCAGTACGTAAAATGGTTCCTTTTTTAGCATGACCTTTTCAGACAGTAAGACAGAGAGAGAGAGAGAGAGAGAGAGAGAGAGAGAAAGAGACAGACAGACAGACAGAGACAGAGACAGAGACAGACAGACAGACAGACAGACATTTTTATTTTACCACGGAATTTCTTCAATTACATCGAATTGGTTTCCAAGAAAATCGTGCCTTAAAATACAACATAAACAAAAAAAATTGTTTACAATAATAAAATGCTAGAACTAACTATTGGAGACCGAGCGATTTTCGAGATTGAATACTCTTTACTTCAGTGGCAAGAGAATTCCATATCATTGCACCACGATAACAAAAACATTTCTTTAAGACTTTGGTTTTTGGCTTTGGTAGCTTCAGGTTGTGATTACAATCTCTCAAATTATGATTTATGGAATTACCAATTAAGGAGAAAGCTTGTGTAAGATATTCTGGTGCTTCACCATTTATGATTTTGCCGGTGCATCATGACTGCCGTATGATGCTGACGGCGCTTACCAAGAGCATCCCACCCAAGCTTTTAAAGAATTTCGGAAGTCTAGTGATGATCCGAGCTCTTCGGTTTTGAAGTCTTTGAATTCTAGCAGCTATAAGCTTTTTTTTAAACCTGCCCAAACTACGTCACAGTAATCAAAGTGAGGTTGAATTATGGAGTTATAGATTAACACCAGTACATCTATTGGGACAAACGG
>JANUFV010106578.1:0-10162 GCA_024757865.1 Epizoanthus scotinus | reverse complement strand
ATAATAATAATAAAAATAATAATAATAATAATTTTCCAGAGAACCTACTCGACAAGGCGGTTTTGAATAGGGCCCTACAACGAGAAAAAACGGAATTGAAAATTTTAAGATGGTTAAAATATAATAATATAAAATCATTAAAAGTTTGCATAGAGTATTAAAAAACGGGTTATCTTACTATTGGTTTTGTAGCAACACGTTAGTCACTCGATAGGTATTGAAAGGCTACTCAGAAAGCCATTGGACATTTAGGCAAAAACATTAACTGAGTTTAAAAGCGGTGTGTACGTGTGTGTGTGTGTGTGTGTGTTGCGCGCGCGCGTGCGTGTATGCGCGTGTGTATGCATATGCGCGTGTGTACGTGCGTTCGCGTGTGTGTTTGTCTGTCTGTCTGTCTGTGCGCACGCGTATACATGCATCTAGTGTGTATCTTTGCGTGTACTCGCGTCTGTGTCATGAACGTGTGCGTGCGTGCGCGCGCGTGTGACAGTATGAGTGTGATGTGTGTTCGCGTGTGTGTTGATAAGGCTGGAAATAATAATATTTCAGAGATAGATCACGCGAAACCAGGGTAATACAATCAGCATTCACGATCACGACTCACACAGACATATCACGCAAAGTTCACGGTTAGAACACGAACAGAACGCCACTGTATCGCGGAAACTGATGCTGTCACCACAAGTTTCATGAAGTTGATAACATTCTACCTGCCAATGGCGATCAGTAGACGGTTACTCATTAAATTTTAAAATAAAACAGACGAGACATTGAGTCCTCTGTAAATAAGATATCTGAGTTGCTCTCATCTATTATTCTGTTTTGCACTCATTAGAATTGCTAATTTCGTTCTTTGTAACGCTGTTTATAAACATCTCATTTTGAAATTCAAATAAGTATGGTCAAAATGAATACTAAATCCTGTTTTTTCTGTTACCATGTTATTTTTGTGAGCAGAATGTTTATTTTACAACACAAAAGGTGTCTAAATCTGGCTACTGGTTTGCGTTTTTTGTGGCCAGAATAGGCAATGTTATCTTGTTAAGAATTCCAATTATAAAAGCAAAACCTCTCAACGTTTTGCCACTGAAGACTGGTGAAAACTGTAATTGATAGTGAACGCGATGTTGACACGTCCTCAGGGCGGTTTTGTATACTCGAGGATTTTGGGAGGCTTAAAGCCAAATGTTATTAGTTTTACAATACAAACCATGGTTACAGACATTTAGCAAGTCAGACGTCACTACCCAGTTAAAATACTTTTCTATGCGTTGGATACGAATCATGTCACATTCACCAGATCATAAGTAATGGTAATAGGATTGAGCCGGTCCCAATTTGCTCAATAATCATATGAATGATAACAAAATTGGACAAGCACGCACTGAGCTAGCTTGCGTCCAATTTGTTTATCACGAGTATGCCCGGCCGGATTTTAGACAGAATTGGATGCCGTCGAATTCATATTTTTAATTTATAATAAAAATGAAAAAAAAAATTGTGACTGTATGACGACAAATTCCCTATTCAGTTGTCTAGGCAACAATTTTTGGGCTGTCATTCACAGCAAAGGTGCATTAACGCTTCGTTGTTTTTCTTTGCGTTTTCCCCGTTACTTTTTTTTTTCTTTTTACATTTTATAAAACGAGATTTTTTGTAAAATGTAATAGAAAGAACATACAAATACTGAAAAACGAAGAAAGAACAACGAGTTAGAAGAGTTAAAGAGGCCATGTCACGGTAATGCGCATGCTCTCTAGTCAGGTCAGGAACAAAGCCTTCACAGTCATGAAACACAAGTTGTAAGCTCAACAGCATAACCAGAAATGTTATAAAGTTTCTAAATACAAGAAACACAATTTTGACAGGATTTACCTTATTTGTCTAGCCTGGACCGATATTAAATATTAACCATCCACGGATATTTAAACTTATCATAATCTCTTTTAGGTTTTTCTACCACGGTAACCTGTTATTTGTAGATTTCCTTTGATTTGTGGAGAATTTCGTACATTGAAAACATGTCCCAAATAGCCGCGACACAGCCCCTTTAATTAGAAACTTTAAATTTGAGTTTGAAACAAAGAGATAAATGTACAATGTTCACAATTAAAATGTTGACAATTTAGACACTGCAAATACTTGACACTGATTTCCATAGTTAGTCTATTTTGTTTTCATTCCAATCAGAACGATACTGAAAAGTGTGCCCTAAAATTCAAACTTGAAAACAGGATGAAATCGTCATAGAATATTACGTTTAGTTATTCTAAAGTATCATATTGGCATAAGTCCAACACGAAACGTCTTTGAAATACAAAAAGGAGTTTACAATTTTCAGTACTATTTCAAACATTTATAATTTGAACATTCGATTATATAAACTTGACTCAATGTACATGGAATCGAGCAAGTGATTTGTTGTGATAACTTACAATTTTACAGAATTGCACTGCAGATCTACCGCCTGAAGTGATGGTTACAACAAGTCCACATACAAATATAAACATGTATTTATATATATATACACTCTGAGTGCACTGAGGCGTGAGATATATAAATAGGCCGAAACAGTATTGATCACAGAACTGGCACAGTCCAGAATGTGTTTGGTTCACGTCTGCACTGATCCCGGGGGTACTCGTTAACGTTTGAGCGGGGGTGTGCTGCTGAGCCCCTGAGACGTTCTAGACCAAGAAAAGGTTCTTTCGGCAACCCTGATCCAGATTAGAATCAAGAAAAACGTACTCTGTTCCAGACTAGAAGTGAGAAAAACATACCCAGTTCCAGACTCAATTTGATCAATTGCTTAATATACGGTATAGTCGGTACGGTCTGAAAATCCAGGCGAGACACCCAACCCGGTTCACAGCATGCAAGGCAACGTCGCATCGAGCAGCCGATAAGAGACGTTGCGCTGAACCACTTTTTGGACTGGCTCTTTGTCCACAATTGGTTACGATTATAATCAACAACCGAGGCCTTCCCAGTAAATTACAATCCTGCATGTTCCAGACTAAACGCATTAAAACAGAGCAATTTATCTACCCTGTTCCAGACTAAGAACGGCCAAAACCCATAACCCTGTTCAGCAGCACGTACCCGTATAGTCTAAATATAGGAGTTCCCCCACCCCCTGGGGCACATATTTGCGCTTGTTTATAATGGCCACATAACGTACCAGAAAATGGATATAACTCGAACTCCCTGTACTGAGTCTCTCTCACCATCTGAGTGGATTTATAGTTTACTGCGTCTTGAGTATGCAAATGTCGAGAGATTGTGGTTACTGCACTGCAAAATTTAGACATCAAATGACCATGGAACAGATCGGATTTATAAAGAGAGCTCGAGAGTGAGGTTTCGTTGATGACAGAAAATGTGAAATCCTTCCTACAATCGTCAGTTCTCAAGTGGCTCCTTCCGTAAGCTAATACCGACACGTACACAAAATACCGTCTGGACAAACCAGTAATGGAGAATAAACTGATCCCTCTGACAATCTAGAACTGTATCGTTGACATGCTAACAGCATGGTGGGAACCGTGAAACATCCCCCACCCCTCTCCCCCTGCGCGCGCGCTTGTGGTCCGTCTCGGGCTGTTGTTGCATTTGACAATATCAGAGTGTAATAAGAGAAGATAAAGTACACTTACTAGCAGGGAGCCACCGTCTGGTTTCGTACCTTGTCGAAGTTTGCTACGATCAAGTCCAACAGAGAAAGCACGTGGCTCTAAACGATCTTATTGGGTTTGCACGCGAAGGGACTGGGACGGGAATGTCCAACTTTAGTCTAACTCAAAATTATCACACCTCGACATTTACAATTGAGACTGCTAACAAAAACAGTTGAAAATGTTAGAATACTTCATAAGCCGATCATATAGAACCCGAATACAATCACGTCCTGATTTTGGTACACAAAAACTACTCCTCAAGCTTGCCGGATATTCAATCATACAATATTTTAAAATTGACGTTCCAATTCTCATCGCCGGTATACGCAATATAAATATTTACTGATCATCTCAGCTAGCTCAGTGATCAGGAAAATATACACAAGAATAGACAGAAATATAGTAGATATTTCATATAATGACGTTATTTAATAGCTTACTGCAGTACACCATTAATAGCTCGATATTTTCCCTACAATTAAAGGATTTTTCACGGTTAAGAAACTCGTCTGAGTTATCATATTTTTTCATGTGTTAAAAAGACAAAACAAAGAGGGAATAAAAGATGAAATTTTGCTTCTGGGTTGCGCCCAAGCGTGACCAATAATGGCTGATAACGTTCAGTATTCTGCGCTGAGCGCTCACGAGATCGGAAGCTTTTTCTCGTGTGATAATCTCGTGCGTTTTTTTACGACCTTCTGAGATGACCACTCAGTTCGTGACAAACGTTTAAAATAGACATAAGTCAGGTAATATCAACTGGAACATTTATGTTGATCGACTTCTGGTACGTTCTTCCGCAATAACGTCCACACTTTCTGACAATGCGTGAATTAGCAACCGGTATTAATATTATCTACAAAAGTCATTTGGGTAGTTTATCATCTCTTGTCCTTGAACTGAACAGTAATTCCATAGCTAAGAACAAGAATATACAAGTTTACTTTGATTTTGAAGATATATAAAGTCACAACAATATTGCTGTAAAGATAGTAAACGGTTGGCTTGAATGGTTTTCTTGTTCGAGTTCGTATCTTGGCGATATTGACCGGAGCCAATGCCATGCATTATCTAGATCTAGAGAGCTTTGACGCAGTCTGTCGCGTGGTAACAAGCGAATATATTGTATTGAACCTTATGAAGCCAACCAAAAAAGCACGGTAATTGTTCCTTTCAAGTGGCAACTTCGAGCGGTTATTGTGTGATTTAAGTGCTACTTGAGTCAGTAAAACAACAAGATCTTGGTTGGAGCACGTATTCCCTGTTTCAGTGGACACTGACACTTGAGAACGGTTGAAAGATTGCTATGGAAGGCGGAAACTTCACCTAAATGTATGGAAGACCACGATGCATTTTGCGTCAAATGTCTATAGGTCGATACGGAACTAAGAAATTGTGACGACAGTTCGCATCGTGTTGATTACCGATCCAGTTTTAATATTTGGCCTTTGGTTTTAAAATTCGAAATAAAAGGCATTTTCTCTTTTTCCATAATTCCTACTTACTGAGTGACAGAGCTTTCAGCCGCGCTATTACTGTTAGTTCAGTCTAAACAATTTGCTAAGCCGCCAATAAATGGTTCTTAAAACTGAGGCTTATTCACTGATAACTTGAAAATATACCCCGGTTTGGATATAAATAATAATTTACAGTCTGGTTCATCAGTAATTCCCAGTGATTTTCAAAATTACTGTCTGAAAAGAGTACATTTTGTTCTTGGGACAAACGATGGAAAATTTTATCTTGAGCTCGTAATTCAGTTCCTCTTTTTGAATAACTCAGAAACAAGCGAATCTGGCACAAAACTTTGACGCGGTCTGATATGCTACAATATCATTTCAAAGTGTGAGAATAGAAACGTGCCGCTGGTCATAATTCGGACATATATAGCATATGTAACATGAATCCGGTTAAATGCTTATATTTATAGAACCACTGCACAGAATTAGACTACAGAAAGTTTACTTATAGACTGGGTATAATGTAGGGTTTTTGAGTCCCGTGCATATGAAAGATTCGCGTTTCCAACTGTATAAAATGGTTATCATCTACTTATTGCTATCAATATCTCATGAAAAATATCTGATCAAGATATATATGTGTCGTGAAGGTATGGCATGAAAAAAGACCTAGTCAGCGACATTAATTAACATGTAATCGCTTGAATTCAGTCCCCCTCGATTTTGAATGCATTTCACAAGCCATTAAAATGGCTCATGCCTTTAACGATTAACTGTATAAATAGGACTGGTTTGAACATGGACCATATGCTGCACAATATAAAATGAGTGTAACTTTGTTTATCGACGTCAGTTTAATATAATGCAAAAAGAGTAGCAAATGTGTCAGTCTAATGCTTTCAGAAGATCAGTGAGTCAACTATTTCTTGATACCGAAACAAAGCAATTTTTAAATTTAAAGTGTAGCTTTTAAGTGACTTTGAGCTGTGATTATCTTTATGCGTGACTGTCAAAATATCAGTGTAATTTATCATGTTTTCAGTGGACGAAATACCATCCATTTTTCAAGTTCATATTTGCTCATATACATGTATATCTGAAATGCTGACACATTTAGGACTCGCCCAACTGATCTACTTAAAACAAAGTTATCTGTAATCGATAACTTTCAGGTTGTATCATCAAGGTCACAAGACAAACACTTGACAATGCTGGAAAATGAGTCTATAGAGGTTTAACGACCTAAGATTTAGCTTTCCTCTGAAGCAAATATAGACTTGAACACTTACTACACAAATTTGGAGGCAATTAAAATTCCAATGAACTTTTAAAGGAAGAGTCAAGCGCTGTGTACTGAAATATAATGGACGCTATAGATGTAGAAACTTGACTTTGCTTAGTATAAAATTCCCTTAGACCTTGATTCAATAAAACTGCCATTATGAAGTTTCACAATATTCCTTGTTCATGATAAAAGTTATATTCGTCTATTTGATCAACAAGCCTCGTGCATATATATACTCTAACTCTGTGCGTGCTTTACACAACTTCGCATGTTTTTACTCTAGTATTCTTTCAGATTCGTTGCTTTGAGAGTTCATGGACGCAAAATTTACAGGTTTGCAGTTTGGATCAGGGCTTTGTGAGGAAGCTATAAGCACAATTGGTAATATGTAAAGCACGATTCTCAACCCTCAAGCATGTAAATTTTGCAAATTACTGAAAGCTAGATTCAAGAGCGTTTCAGATAACGAAGTTACTCTTCCATAATACAAAATATCTCCTCGATTTGTTGTCAGAAATTAATTGGATAAATTGTATTAGTGAGCGAGTAAAAACTCCATTTAACAAATGGTGTACTTGGCAATTCGTACTTGTGACTTTAAAAATATAGGTTATGATGCATTCAACGTTTTATACCGCTTCGATCTACAATGCATTCTCTAAATAGCTTTGATAGCAAAAATAACGATTCCAACTCACTTATATATATCGAGATGTATAAATCATGTTCACGTACAAATCCCGGAACAAACATCTTCCTTCCCAAATTAGAAATCCCAAAATAAGCATCGCAGAAATTGACTATTTCATCTACTCGAGAAGGCTATGAAGCGATCACTTCAATTCTGGCTCAAGTGTGATTTTTTATCGCGGTTTTTAGCAATGTTTGCAGTGATTTCCTTGAATATAGACGTTCAGCGACTAGACTATAAATAAAGTCAAATATATTTCTATAGAGAGACGAAAATATCAGAGTGGAACTGGAAAGGCAAAATACCTACCGAGTCACTCGCCGCGTGTACAACCTCTCTCCTTAACCGTGACCTCGGTTGATTTGACGTCGCTTGTTCAAGATAACTTGTACAGATACCAAGCTTTATATGTGAATATCACTTATGTGTTGCTTGCACTATTCTTTTATGTATTTAATATCTCTAATGAAGAGAAAAGCCGTTTAGCATGCAATTACGTACGACTCTCATGACCTTGTATAGGGGGGATGTGTCACGCCAAGCCCGTGGCTCACAAAAACCGGTACTTGGGACACCAAACAAAGGCATAAATCAAGTCCAAGTCACAATATCAAGCGCGCCAGAATTATTATCTTTTAGACGATGCATTTGTTTAACAAACGAAAGAGCTAACCAGCTTTTAAAACTCGTTGAAGTGGCATTGTTCATACACATTGCTTCTTCGTTAAGAGTATTAACGAGAGTACAAAAGCTGGATCAAACACGCTTCGCTCCCGTGAGAATTAAATCAATAATGTTATTGTCAATGTCTTCAGCAGAAAATTTGAAGTGGAAACTGGGGATTACTGTTAATTACGTTTAACTTCTGGCATATAATTGAACGAACGCTAAGATGAAATTAACGTATTTTATATTAATTGGATTTGACTTAGTCACTTTCGAGTATTTGTAAAACTGTTCTGACAAGTTTCCAATTGCAAATAAACACCCTTTCTTTCTGTTTTTCATCCAGTTGAGATACTGTATCTATGCACGCGAGAATGCGTGGTATGTACATAATGTTTGAGCTTTGTTTTATTCCGTGACTGAGCGTCCTGCGTTGGTCAGTAGTGACACAGAGCTAACATTAATGAGTTTAATACCGGGTGCGTTGACCATGCAATACCAGTATAATACTTAACGTCATTACAGTGCTAGAACTGACAGCACGCAACAGTTTAAAGGTAACTGAATCGCTCCCAATATATTTCGCAACTGATATAACTTTGCATGATCTTCTATAAACAAGCACAAACCGTAAATTGATAAGAAACAATTTTGAATTCAAATGAATCATATGAACTTACCTGACCAAGCCATGCGGTCAGAATAGTCGAAACGTTAAAATATTCGAAACGTTTTTTAAATATTTGAAACGTACAGTAATATTCGAAACGTTTAATAGTCAAAAAGATATCGGTTTTTTGCTTATAAATAAAATTGTTACTCTGTTTCAGTTTGTCTAATACTTACTTTTATTCTCGTTTTCACTGCCTCAGTATCTTCAGTTTTTAACGATAGAATGTCATATATGAGATATATAATGAATACATAATTCAATGTAGTTAGATTCGCTCCAGGATTGAATTTCTCTGTTTCCGATTGAGATAAAACAAATCCGACTGCTTCAGACAACGTTGGTGGCCGGTCAAGCTGGGAGGCGGATTTAGGCTCATTGCAGACTGCACGTCTGAAGTCAATTTCAGCTCAAGATACGAAGTATTCAGATAATGCACCTGTGTATCTTAATTCGACATGTTATCACGATCTGTTGTACACAAGCTAAACACGTCATTGGTGATCAGTATAAAAAGAAAAAAAGAAGACGAAGAAAAAAAAGAAGAAAATGAAGAAGAAGAAGAAGAAGAAGAAGAAGAAGAAGAAGAAGAAGAAGAAGAAGAAGAAGAAGAAGAAGAAGAAGAAAAAGAAGAAGAAGAAGACGACGAAGAGGAAGAAAAAGAAGCAGAAGAAGAAGAAAAAGAAGTAAAAGAAGTAGACGACGAAGAAGAAGAAGAAGAAGATGATGAAGAAGAAAAAGAAGAAGAAGAAGAAGACCAACAAGAAAAAGAAGAAAAAAAGAAGAAGAAGAAAAAAAAGAAGAAAATAATAATAATAATAATAATAATAATGATAATAATAATAATAATAACAACAATAACAACAACAACAAAATTGAAATTCCGTACCTAAATTAGTCCAGCAGAGCTTTGTCAAGTTATCTAGAATTCTAAAAAAGAAGGAACAAATATACAATTGTCATTTCTTGTTTAGTTTAAATTGACATTTCTACTTGCATGTAAATAGACAGCAGAAATAACTACTTCAACAAGTATTACATGGACAATCAAATTATAATCATCTTCCTAAGACAATAAATAACGCGAGATTAGATATAAACTGGACTGATCTGTTGAACTTACTATATCAGTACTTCTATGAAGTCTATAAATGGTACCAAGCAAGTTGTATATAAAGTAAAGATCTTATTGCACGGGTCCAAATCAATTAAACACCTGTCGCGAGTTTCGCATTACATTTCGTTGTTCACTAAATTTCCAAACTAGTCACTAAGTCAGTGTGCAATTTATTGAGCTGATTTTTCAGAGAAGCTTATATATGAAGCGCGATATTTGCAGTCACTCCGCGTAGCCATCGGCAAACTTTTCACACGTAGTTTCTGTTCGCGGTCGGTTATTTTCTAGACTTACAGACTACAAAGAGATAAATATTGGTAAACCTTGAATATTGGAATTAGTTTGTTTAACTTGAGAATTCAATAGTCTTACGTGATTTGCTTAGTCGGTCAAGGAAGCTTATCCGCCAGTAACATTCTCATGCAATTCTGATGGTAAACATGTAAAGAATTGCCGTTTTGATAAGCAAAGAAATTCATGACCCCGGAAAAGTTCTTAAACATGAAGGATAGACTTCAAATTTATTTTTCGCTTTTCATTCTCTCTCTCTCTCTCTCTCTCTCTCTCTCTCTCTCTCTCTCTCTCTCTCTCTCTCT
>JANUFV010106577.1:3410-17359 GCA_024757865.1 Epizoanthus scotinus | reverse complement strand
TAATAAGAATGAAAATAAAAATAATAATAATAGATATGTGATACCGATTCTATCGGGGGACTTAAAGAACCCACAGTTCACCACAGACAATAAAACTAAAGACAGATCTCGAGAGAGATAAGTTAGGAACGGATTATAGACAGAGGTTCGGATAATTCTATCCATATGTAGGAAACATAGCTACAAAGATGAACCAATGTTTATGACAAGGTAAATAAATTATTCAGTAGATAGATAGTGGTTGCTATAGAAACAGGCAATTGATTGATAAATAATGGAGGTATATGGGTCTATATGGACATTTGCTGGAGTGCATTGTTCGGAATCAAAACGAAACCCCAGCTTCGCTGTGCATCGAAACGCTTCCTAGCAATGTCCGAAACGTCTTACTGTTCCTGTTAAGCTATATGCACGCGAAGAGAAATGTATTTCTATATATTTACGTAGTTCAACTGATGCTCCATAGGCATACAAACTGACATACTTTTCGTACCCGTTGAAATTTACGGGCCTGTGGAACTGGAAATACTAAATTGTTTAATATTTAGAGTATGTTTATTAAAGAATAGTTGTGAACATTGTGTGTTATAAACACATATATTTTACTTTTTTATTGCAAGACTGCTCTCCTAGTCCTAGCCTATACTGACCGAGGTTGCAATATCTCAAACAAATAAACATTTTTGAAAGTCCGCAGAACTGATTTCTCAGAACATTACTCATAACATAACAGTCTAATGGAAATTAATGGCGGTACAAAACACTTTGTTAACGACGTGTTAACCGCAATACTTTTGCTTCAGATTTGATATTAATAGCTAAAGACGTTTATTGAAATTGCCACTAGAAATGCTTATGCTCAGCGCCGTTAAATAAAGCAAATGCAAATGACAATTCTCCTTGTGGAATATACTGATTTGTTTTTTACCAAGGTGTCACGAAAATCATGAATAGAAGCAAAACTAAATAAACTGCAGATGTGTAGCACTGGGAGTAATAGAGAGAATATTGCGGTGTTCAAAATCTGATGTTTCCTTAGCGTGTTACATTGTTACTCGCCTCAAGAGGACACTTACGCGTCAATACGTTGTGAGGAGAAACAAGAAACAATAAAGAGAGAGAAAAGGAATAAGAAGAAACCACGAATATATATACATTGTTAAAACCAATCATTAAAACGTTTACACGTCGAACTGTGACCAGATACTTTACATAGAATATATGATTTCATTACTACCTAGGGCTAGGCACACATAGGATTGATTACTTAAAATTGATAATTTGATACGTTTTTCTTGCACAATGAATCGTGCACCCTCATAGCAAAAAACACAATATAAGATGCGCTTCCAGAATGTAGCCTTCTCGCTAAACGCTAGGGAAATCACGTTTTACACAGAGGCTGGTGTTGAAAAACAAGTTCGTTTACTATAAATACACTTTCTGGCACTTATTTGGTAAAGAAACAGCTTTGTTTTCTTGAACGAAGAGGGTGAAAATATAATCTTTGCAAGTAAAGAAAACCGTGTTATAATTCACTATCTGTTTGAGAATTTGTTCTGTATGTTGCAAGTCGCCTGTCAAAGGATTTACCAAACGTAGCAAACTCGTATCACTCACTTGAGACGCTTTGTATAAGCGCTACGATTGCAAATGCAACCAGAGCAGTCATGGCGAGTTCCTGTCCGGCACAAGTCTTCAGGCAGGAGATCTAGTTCATTCTATGTCGCCGTTTGTGTTGCCATCTATCCAGTATTACTGTTCCTGCAGCCTTTTTGCGCTGACAGGTGACGTCCGTCTTGAAAATCCCGCTGTGGCCACACGCAATTATTCAGGCACCTGCTATGACAGGTAGTCAGGCTAGCTTGGAGAAAACGCATTCAGTATGGGGACCTGTCATAAACTATCTACTACCCCAAATATTTTAATATCCCCTCATAAACAATGTAAGCGTAATAATTAACAATTGTTGTGGAGGTGAATTCTTGGCTTGCATGTGACGTCATGAAAAAAGTTACATAAAAAATATAGATCTTCTAAAGTTGTGCTTTTTATATGTTTTAGTGTTCTATTGTTCAAGTCCTCCTGCAAACTTTTGGGATGATGGGGTGTTTTGATTCTGAGTTATGGATGTTTGAATTTCTTCGCCACAAACTTTTCGCTTATCTTGCTGGCCCACCGGCGAGTTACAAAAAGCACCAAATTTGTCCCAATTTAAATATTTTGGCTTGATAAATCATTAAAAGTAAGTTTAAATTGGATCTATAGCCAAGCTAGATAATTTACATTATTTTGAAAATATTATTTAGCTTTGCCAACAACTTTGCATTTTTGGCTGCCATGTTTGTGTCCCAAAGTGGGGTACAAACATGGCCGCCGCATACATTTTTCTCTAAATCCGGCTCATATTTGTCATGCCATATTTCAGCTAGGAAATACATTCTTGCTCCAAAATTTCACCAAGTTATGTATTTTTGCAACCTCTACAAGCTCAGAAACATTTTAGTGACCCTGGTTAAAAAATGTATAACTGTGAGGGTCACGTGACGTCAGTGCAAGCCAAGAATAAAACACTGATGTGACATTTCGATTCAAACATCCAACCTCAGGGATATGTCAAATGTTATATTATTTTATAGGGACAGACAACAATGCCATAATTTACCGGTAGTATAATATGAGTTTATAATTGTGACATATTTGATATTTTCTAAAGTCACTGAAAGTTACCATGCCTCTCAAAAACATTAATAATTCATGTGATCACACTGTCAGCTAATTGGAATACCAAACCAACACATATAATTAATATATGCTTTTGCATTATCTTTGTGAAATATATCAAGTTAAGAGCAGGTTTAATTTGTACATTTCCTGGGAAGTCTTGTAAAATCCTGGATTTTTACATCTTCCTTGGCATTTTATGCTGATTCCTGACAAAACTCCTGGAAAGTGGAACTTTGTGTGTAGAAACAATATAATATTTACTTTATACATGTATATTGAAAATTGGTCAACTTTTTTAGAGATTGTCTGAAACAATGTCAAATATACTTCTTGGAAGAATGTTGAAAATACTCTTTAACAAATCCTGTTAGTACCATTTTAGAAATTAAATGAAATGTGCACACCCTGAAAAAGGAGTTGCAAAAAGTTCTTCATTCTTTTAAGAGTATAAAAATGTGAACAAAATATTGTTAAATAACATGTTTTGTATTTCTTGTAGGTCTTATGATGAGATCTGTGAGGTAAGTGGCACTTTTGTGGTGTATGTGTTATGTTCATGGTGCTTCTGTCTCTGCTTAAGTCTCTGTCGAGAACCAGTGTAAACCAGACTGTAGTTCAATGTTATTCAGACAATCCCAAATAATTTAAAATATAGAGCAAATGACTTTGAAATCCTAGGCAACAACTGTAAAGTTCCAGTCTGATCCAAATCCACATTCATACACTAGCCGATTTTTGTCGGGAGAGCCCCGATTTTTGTCACTGATAGAAAATCGGCTAGTGCGAGGTAGTTCCCGTCAAGATTTTTTATTGTCTGGCAGGATCTGACATGTTTAATCTCAAAACATCGGCTGATAAATTGTCAGCTAGTGTTTCAATAGCAGTCCCCAATAATTTGCCGGAAATGGAGCTGGCTACGGCCAATGAGTAAGGGCTATTTCATCACGTGAGTGAATTTAAGTAAGAATTCAATATGGCGGAACGGCGTGCAGTGGGTGAACATCAGCTTGCAAACACCTGACAAAAATTCAGTTAGTGTGTCATGAGCTAGGGGCCCGATAGATTTAACTCCGACAAAAAAAACGGGGGTGTTCCGATGGGTGTTCCAACAAAAAATTTGCTAGTGTGTTGTGGGCTTAAAGTCTGTGGGTATTGATCCTGATGGCTGTGTTCATAAAAACAATTTCCAGCTTGATAAATTATTATTTTATACTCAAATGTTGAAATGTAGTGTTTTTCTATTTACAATTATTACTGTGAGGTACCACTCCAGGGGGATGAACTGGTTTCAAAGTGATAAGATAATAGCCATCACAGTCACATTGCTGACAGTATAGCACAGTATGTTCAGCCCCAAACATTGCTATTAATAAGCTGCCACATCAAATGTACGGCCCAGACACAGTTGTCAGAAGTACTGTCACCCCACTCCCCATTTTTGACTACCTATTTTTATTTCTTCATAAAATGTAAAGACAAAGCGGACATTGTTTCTTTCTCGATTTTGCCTTTTAATTGAATCAGAGATATTACAAATCAATTGAAACATTTTTAAATATTGAGTTTTAATTAGGCTCCCTACCCCCAAAGCTACCCCCAAATGGGTCCCTCAACAAGGCAGGAATTTTTATGTGACTTGTATCAACCAACTTCCATGTTTCCATATGTAGTGATATTGTAGGGAGAGATCATTAGAGGCTGCCTCTGGTATGGTTTTGTATACATGAACATGTACCATTACTTTGATGGTTATCTAATTGTATTTTTGTAGCGTGGACTCAGCAACTGGTGCATACTGCCCTGTGTCAGCTGACAGTGTTATAGACGCTGGAGGTATTTAGAAACTATAAACCATTATTAGTATTAGAATGTCGATTTTGCATATATATACTGATACTGTGTGTGTGCTATTTTCATTCTCACTGAAACTTTAGTCTGTAGTACTTAGTTCAAGTATTAATAAATGAATCCATTTTAAATAACTATATCACTCTGCAACCCTGCATTGAGCACTCTGTCGTTCTAGTGGATACCATATGAAGTATTATGTAATTTATATCAATATAGCATACTTTCTCACGTATAAGCCGCACCCTGCATAGAAGCTGTACCCCCAACTTGGGAGCCTGCCAAAGAGCTTGGAATTTCAAAACTATGATATGGAAAACACTCGTGTCTGTTTAGAGATCTGTCATCACTTTCCAGCATAAAAAATTGCTTGTTTCAAGGGCTAAATTTGGTGAAAAAATGCGCTTAGAAAACACGAAAATCTCTCATATGGTAGCCATATTTAAACAGGTCTGCAAATGTTGTGGACAGCAGTTTTCTACAGCAATGCATGTTTAGCTCAATTTCTACAAGTTTTAACATGACCATGAATTGTAAAGGAAGAAATTTTCAAGTTATTTTATCTATTTCAGGAAATCACAGTGCAAAAACACTAAAAATGTGAAGAAAAACTCTTTGTTTATAATATGCGGGATTTGTTGTGAATATTGTGGTCTGAACAAGTGAACAACGATCAAGAAAGCAACAACAGATGCCATCAATGGTACACTTTTATCATCCAATCTTTAATTTGTATGTCTTCCTGTGAAAAATTTTGATGACTTTTTAGAAGGTAAAAAAATCTGGAATTGAAAGATCTCACATAATTATAAGCCACACCCCCAACTTTGTGCCGCTGAATCTAAGAAAAATGAAACTGAAACCTGAAAACCCCTGCAGCATATATGCGAGAAAGTCCGGTATCTCAATCTATATTATCTACCCAAAGCATTAATTATGTTGATTATCACATCTGATTATTGTCAGAGAGATTATAAAAGCTCTGATGTACTGGATGCAATCAAAGACTAGTGTAGACACTTATCTGCAGTTGCACCCAGTTGCACCCAGCAAGTGAGAGATTAAACATGCCAATATATGATATCATAAAATGTTTGTTCACCACTTTCAGATCTCCCTCCTGGCACTATGGTTGTGGTTAGCAGTGCATCCGGTCCCCTGCCCCCCAATACTCCTATGACGCCAATCACTCCTGGCGCCCCTGGGACCACCCTCCTGGGACAGGCCCTCACAGTCACAATGCCTGTCCCAACCATGCAAACTGAAAACACTGGAGATCAAAGAAGACATTGGTGGCACATTGAAGAGGTGCACAGAAATTTAACATTTAAGTGAAGTATAACAATGAAAGATATTGTACCACTTCTACCATTCTTTGTACATGATTGCATATCTGTGTAGATGTGAATTCACCTCAGAGCCTTGTATTATCCCCCTACCCCACCCACTGCTCTTATGCACAGCGTGTCACTGGTTATAGTTCTGTTCTTGTACCACAATATGACTGTGTAGATGGTGTCTGTGTATGTGTACAACTCTGTGTACACAGCTATTTAAAACAGGGTTGACATCTGCAGAGTGCAATAGGTTATATGCAAAGCACCATGTGTACATTCATGCTCATGTTGTTGCTGATTACAATTATGCACATATCTTACACTACAGTATGTACACTGACCTGCCCAACCCCCCTTCCCATGGGTTCTGCATGACTTGTGCACATTGTTAATGACAGCAATTATTATAGTGGAGTGGGCCCCGTAGGTATGAAACAAACCCATGCAGTTAAATGTTTACATTGTCGTTGACTGAGCCGGAAGTTAGACTATTAGAACAATTTCAAAGAAGTGAAACAAAATCTTCAGAAAGCAACCAGAGCTGATATTCGAACCCGGTGCCATGAATCAGGAGTTCATAACCCTTGCCACTGGGCCATAGAACCTTTTGCTGATTAATATGACATGCAACTGTTAGAAACTCCACTTTTAGGCTTGGCTAAATATATGTCTTATGTATCTATCCTGTCGTGTAGATGGTGAATTCACTCCTAAGCACTGCACAGCAACTGAAGGTGATGATTGAACAAGCTAAACTTCAGTCAGAGGCTGCTAAAGACGCTGCAGTAGCCCAAGCCAAGATGCAGGGAGAGGCGGAGAAAAAGGAAGCAAGTATTGATAACATGTAGTGAATACATTATACTCAAGGCTCATATGGGTCATGGAACACCTGGAGAGTCATGGAATATGAGAATTTCATTTTCAGGGCCTGAAAAGTCATGCAATTTGAGAATTTTATTTTCTAGACCTGGAAAATCAAGGAGTTTTTGTTTAGGTCATGGAAAGTCATGGAGACAAAGTTCAGTGTACAGAAGTTGCAGTTATTGGATCAGTTGGAGTTTTTATGTATCAAATAAAATACTGAAACTTTGAGTACACAAATTGATGCCGAATTTCACACATCAGCACTCGTCTTCATTGTTGAATTTAGTTTTTGCATTACTCCACTGGAAAATATCTCAAACCAAGAAGAGGTTTTAACAGTTGAACAACGTTGGTCAACATTAGGTCATGGAAAAGATTAAAAATGCATTGAATTTCGAGAGCCCCAAACAGTACGAACTGTGTATTCTTTAAGCAAGAGAAACACCAGATAATAAAACTATTATAACCTCATTTGATCGGTCAGTATGGGGGAATATTTTGCCCATGGTCTGTCGAATAGATCTTTCTTTGCTTAGTCTGTACAGTCAAGATCTTGAGGCAAAATATTCTCCCATGCAAACTTCCCTCTAGGTTATTAAGATGTTTGTGCAGATATCTAGACCCGTATACATGTACATATTAGTTTTATTTGTCTTGAACATATCATCGGTGTATTTGTTACAAGTTTCTTGTGTAAATAGTAAGAAGGATAGCTGTGTGGGGGGAAAACTTGTAAAAACAAAAAACCTGACCAGTTTTCTATTTTTTGTCTTAGGCACTTGCTCAAGCGAGGATGAACCAACTGATCCAGCTGTCACGAGCACTGAATGAAGCTCGTGCAGAGAAAGAGGCAGCTGTAGCACATGCCATTGCACAGACAAAGGCCGAGCGGATGGAAGCCGCAGCAGATGCCAAAGAAGAACAACTCATTAAGGTGAGCTTCGTGTTTGCTCATTTGTATATAATATCGGGGTGCTCCCTTGAAAGTATTTGGTCAAACAAAACAGTATAGTTATGTATGTACAATGTGTGTAGACAAGATTCTGGTCATCTACCAAATCCTTATTTCTAGTTGGCAAACCCTTCTAACTTTTCATTGACACATTTCCACATTTTTGTCTTGTCAGGATTTTTCTTTGATCTCCCCAGTATCTCTGTTTACTCTTATAGTAGCTTTTCCTTAGGTTGTTTGTGTTTACCCTTTAAACCCCAAAACAATTATCAACATCTATCTTCTCCTAACAATGTCAATACAAAAGACTGTAGTCTGGTAATGAGAATAAAGAAACTGATGAGAAACAGCACATGTTTGAAGATGAACTGACAAATTCTCCTAACATGTTTATAAGAAATGTATGGAGACTAGTAAGGAGAAGTTTAACTTGCATTGTAAGTAGACTATGCTCTTTCAAAACTATTTGTGAAATTGGAGTGTCAATTGAAATCACAAGATTTATGAAAAATATGACATGGAATATTTTTGCAGCTGACCAACCCTTCTTTTGTAGGGTTGTGACCAAAATCACACATAATTAGAACAAATACCCTTGAAAGCTCTTTGTGTTTTGAGTTAACATCATAACGTTTATGCAGGCATACAATGGCGAAGAAACTGGTGAACAATGTGAAGAGGATCCCGATGCTGACAAGGAAATGGTTGAGTGACAGATGCTACCCAGGTGGGCGGTGCCCTTCATTACCACTTGGATTGTGTCAAGCACTTGTGGTTGGCATTGGATCATTTACTGTGGATCTGGGATAGGAGTATATTCTCCCTGCTGTTGCCACTATTGGAGTTGTGGCTAGTAACACATATAAATAGCACTTTGTCTCTTTCGAACATTAAGGCAAACGTCTTTCACAAACAGATTTTGTGTAATTGTGTATATGTATATGTATACAGACATGATCACTAGACATGCTACTGATTTTTTTTTTTAAGGAGGACATGGGTAACAATTTTTTGGGGCCTGTGGAGGTAACCCTCACAAAGCTGCACAAGCAGGCATCAGACTCAGCTGAGAATGCCATAATATGGGCCTCGTCTATACTGATGTGTCTTCGAAATAATTTGGCCTATCGTCCACAATTAAACAATGAGAAACCTGGCCATTGTTACTAAGAATGGAGGCCTTGGGAAATATTTAAGAAAGTATACACTTTTGACAATGCATCAAAATGATAACAGATTTGTTGGCCCAGTTGTGAAAACTGACTGCGGCTTTTGAAATTGTATTGGTGTGGATGTGGCCAAAGTACGCATGTGTATGCATATGCAGCTGAGTATTTAATCAATTTAATTTTGATGTAATCTTTTGACATAGTTTACTTTCTAAACTTTAGTGTACAAACAGCTCTCTGTAATTATTTTAGCCATGGATATGACAATGTGAGTTGTGCTAAAATATTGCTGTCCGTTTAAAATCATGGCACTTGCTGCGTTAAACTATTTAATAATGTTGGGCACTGTATATATGGTACACTTTGCAAACACTCCCTGTTATACACCCATAGGTCTGTTACGTCACGCCTGTCCAGGGGAGGGGGGGCTAATTGTTGTTGTCCCCCACCCCCCGTATCGTACGTAATTGCCCCCAACAGCAGTTTGTCCCAGTAGTTTATGGTGCACTGCGACTGATTCAGTTTATGAATGTCAGACAAATCCTGCTTATGTTTGTAGTTGAGTTGATGAAGAGTTGAAGTTTCACTTTGTTAATACGTATAGATAACGAATTATCACTAAGATAATACACTGATCACATGTTCTCGTTTGACAGGATATGATAGGACACAATACTATCGAATTGAATTGACTTAGTAGTTGAAATGTTGTAGAATCTCGCTGGCTATCGACCTCACTTCACTCCCAACAGTTGTTCTGCATCTTATATGCCACTGTTCTCACACCCGGCGAACATTGTTACAATTATGGAAATAATGAGATGGAACAGAAGATAACATTATCAAGTAGGTGGAAAATAGGTGGGTCTGTATTTCCCCCCCACCATTTATAAAGAAGAACGTATTTTAACTTTTATACTCAAACTCGTCAGTAAAACGGAAACTAACTAAAAGTTGGTGTTTTTACATGAGGGTAAATTTTTTATCAGGTTTGACTTTCAAACATCGTCCATTATTCGTTTCTTTAGCCCGCCCCCAGACGCTTGTTTTCTTTCGCAGCGAGAACAGCTGCGGGCGAATTCTCGTTTCTTTAGTCCTTCGTCTTTTGGACAATCTGGAGGGCGACGCGTGTGTACTTCATGTAGGACCAGCTCGATGTGCCCATTTCTGTAATTGTAACATGGACGTGACGGGCATTGTAAGTTAATCATTTTGGTTTCTAGTGCCGCAACTGATTTACCTGTGATTGTGTCACAAAACCAAATAATATAGAGACTGCGTGTAGTTTATTAATGTAAATACAAGCTTTAGTGACGAGAATTTTCATTAATATATTGCATTTACTGCAAAGGAAATCTGTTTTACCTTGATTGTGTGAGGGGTGCACAGGTCATTCATCGTCAAACTATCTTGGTGTAGTGACTCCAAATACTCCGACAATGCTTCAATAAAATATTTTATTTATGTATTTATTTATTTATTTATTTATTTATTTGCGTATGTATTTATTTATTTATACACAAGCCCGATGCTTATACAAGCTTTTAGAAAATAGACACCATATAACGCGTGCTCTGATTGGCTAAAGTTCCATTTTATAAATTGTATTTAGTATATACCAAACCAGCGAATAGTGCTTTTCGCGCGCTCTGATTGGATAATCAGGATACGGATATCCAGTGATATTCACCTCCGGTCATTCATGCATGCACGAGACAAAGTTTCGCCCCGTTTTGGATGTATTTTCTCAGTTCTATATGAGAATTAAAACAGGAAATATATATTTCTATGTGTACGGCTATTCACTAGTTTGGTATATACTAAAACAATTATTTCCCTCAGTGCCGGTTCATAGCAATGGATAATTACCTTGCCGAAGCGGCTCGGTAAATATTCACCACTACTCGCCTCCACTTCGGGGAATAATTGTTAAATAATCCACGGGATGACGCCACATCACACAAGAAAATGTTGGGGAATGTAAAATTCACTAGTTTTTGTTACTTTTTTCTAAAAGGAATAAATCAGCGTCGCTTGTGTTTATAGACAATATAATAATATAAAACGCTATGACGTAGAGGAACACGAGAAAAGTGTTGAGAGAAAACGAGGAGAAGCCGAGTTTTCTCTCTGCTTTTCGAGTGTTCCTTTACATCATAGCGTTTTATATTATTGTCTAGAAATACAAGCGACGCTGTTTTAATTTGATTCCTTTTAGAAAATATTCAACGAAAAATAATGAATTGTTTACGCCGAGCTGGAGCTTGTCGAACTACGCGTCGTCACTTTGTCTGAAGCGTGATTTATATCCAGTTTTATAAAATGAATTTTTAGCCAATCAGAGCGCGCGTTATATGGTGTCTATTTTCTAAAGAGGGCGTAAAAACATGGCAGCGATTTTGGTTTGATACACCACTCGAATCTCAGTATGACGCACTCCTTGATCAGTCTCTCGCCATATTTTCCGGTGTTCTACAAATAACACGACACCCTCCTATTTCTGTTGGAAATATATTTTTTATTAAATCCTTCCAAATTATAGAATAATCGCACGGGAGAGATGGTCGCCAGTCCGCGGTACATGGAACCGACCGTTATAGCAAGACACACAAGGCTCCATACTTTCTTTACACCCTTTATTTAGAAACTGACGTAATGCAATATTTTCGCTTCTTTAAATATTGTTTTTATACATCCAACTAAAATGGGATTAACTTTGACCAAAAATTATAAAACAGTAATTTTTCTTCATAAAAAAAAAAGTTAACTATATTAATTTAAATAACACATTCCAAATGTATTTTTTTTAATGCGTGAGCTACTTACAATTCTATCACCTATTTCTCCTTAAACCGTGTAAAAACAGAAATCTCCCATGGGTTCATTCAGGTTATCGTCGCCTGTCACGACCGGGGCGCGTTCCTAGAATTGCTGCCCGTCATGTGACCAGCTAGTTTTCTAGTTTTGGCGCGCGCGGTGCGCAGTGAAGAGCCCATGGTTGACTACTAAACACAGATTGCTGCAAGTTTCTGCAGTTTTTGCGATCGCGGAAAGTAAATCGTTTGGCATTCAGACGTAACAGTAACTGTTGATACACCGTCGCCACCTTAATTTGCAGCCGGACCCAGTATGCATACGTTTTGAGTAGCATCTGGAAAGCGTATGAAAGGAATGCGTTCTTCATAAACTGTTTACAGCAGTATCAGAAAAAAACTCAAAATGTGTAAATTTTGGTTGTTTGTTTTATCTACATGTATGAATTCTTCATTCAAAAGCTTTGCTGGTGCTTTCGTCGTAAATAACTAAATTTTATCTAAAGCTAAACTGATGCTGTCTACATGTTACACACAACCACAAAACACAGTGTAGTGTCACTAACAAGGCACTATCGCGTAAGGTTCCGGCGCTTTGCGGATACTGTTGTTCTAGCTATCTGTACACAAATGTGACAGTGTGTTTTAACATTAAAATGCGACATACAACAATGCACTACTCCTAAGAACAGGAAAGGAAAGGACTCGTGATGTTTCAGGTACGAGGGATTAAATAAGTTAAGACTATTATTATTTTAAAAGAATACTTATTAACTATCAATAAAAGCTGGATGTTGTCCAGGAAACGAGAAGAACTCCACATAGAAAGTAAGAAACATGTTTCATAGAAGCGAGATGAGTGAAAGTAAACAAAGCCTTACATCACTGAACTATTGCGACTGAATTACTAAACCTCTATCACATGGCGGCCATCTTGGCCAAGTGATAATATTATGGGATGTCCAAAGGATTCGTCAGAAGTACTTGCATTCAAATGTTGGCGACTCGTCAGTAAACATTCCATAGTTCTTGGATCACACGGCTCGCAGCGTGTTTGGGGATTCGTGAGTGAGCACTTGTCGCCCGTAATACACGTGCTTCTTGCGACTGGCTCCTGAACATCCCATAATATCACCTGCACAACATGGCCTATCTACACCCCCTCTCCCTCTCTAACTTATTACACATTTTCCCCTTCCACCACACCCAACGCACTTAGCCTTTCCGTCCAAATCGTCCATACTATACGCAATCTCTCGCATTGATTCCTTCTGCTCTTTCAAATCAATCTCCTCAAACTGTTCTGTACGCGATGCCTGTGACAGCACAATAAAAGCACTTTCCTTTTCTGCCTGTTCAGTGCTAGGCGCGACTGTTTTATTAGCGATAATCAGACTGTCCGGCCGCATATCCTGGTCCTGGGAGCTGTCTCGTTTGGGTTGGTAGAAGTCTTTACCTAGAGAAGACTCGATGACAAACTTAGGTTTATCTGATTTTGAAGTTTTCTTTGGCGGTTTGTTATCTTTCGCTTTATCATCCTCCGCGTTGTATGGAATGCTACCATACTTGTCTTTATCGATTTTTCTCTTGGCTTCTCCCTTGGTCGTATCTTCCGCTGCGAATTCTTTGTCGTTCTCTCCGTCTGGCGAGATAATCTTGCGGTTTCTGCTCTTTGATCTGCGTGACTGCTGCTCGTACTGCCCCAGCGTGTCAATCGCAGGTGCGTTGGTAGGTGCCACGTCCGGCTCGGCCGCTTGATTGGCGTCAGATTCAAGTTGAAAGGAGTCAGGCTTTGCAACCCTTTTACTCAGTCCCATATCTTTCGCATCTTTTGATCCGAGAGAGTCTGTCCTCCTAGGAGGCATGGGCCTGGCTTTGTCCCTGGGGCTTGGAGGGGATGCCTTGCTGGGCAATTCCTCTTTCTTACCAAACGTGCCAAAAGTCTGGAAGTATATATCATCAACAGTGGTTTTCTCTGGGGCAGTGTCCTTAGCTTTTGCCTTAAGCTGTACATCTACTTGCTCTGGTGCAAGTTTTGTTTCTTTGTCTTCGGTGCTTGGCTTTGCAGCTTTCAACTCGGCAGTCTTGCTTTCAAGTGGTTTGATTTCGACTGGTTTACTTTCAAGTGTTTTTCTGTCGTGAATTATACTTTCAACTGGTTGCCTTTCGTAAGTTGGTTTAATTTCAACTGGTTTCCTTTCGTAAGTTGGTTTAATTTCAACTGGTTTCCTTTCGTAAG
>JANUFV010106566.1:0-10169 GCA_024757865.1 Epizoanthus scotinus | reverse complement strand
AAAATCTCTACTTATTTGACGTGGGTTTGTCCATTTCTCTCTTATTCGACTGGAAAATATGGCCTTAATGAATGCAAGTATTAATCAGTCACCTCAGCGTGACGTCATTTGTCCACCCATTCTACCTGATGACTAAGGAATTAATATTAACACCACAAACATACACGAAGTCGCACGCAAATGCTCACAGATACATACAGAGACGCACACACGCCGAACATACACGAATTGTGCATAGACACTTGCGCATGAGCACATACTACCATACACGAATTCACACGCAATGATTCATACGCAAATGCGCACAGAAGCATACGGACGCACACGAATGCATACGCAAATACGCACATACATTTGCGCACAAACGAACATACACGTATACATGCGCATATGCGCACAGACGGACTGGCGCACACACGTCATACACGAATGCATGCGCAAATACATACATACATACATACATACACATGCATACATACACGCATGCATACATATACATACACATACACACACACACACACACACATATATATACATACATACATACATACATACATACATACATACATACATACATACATACATACATACATACATACATACATACATGAAGGATAAGGAACTCGCTAAACACGGTACCAACCAGATGAGGATGTAGAAGGGTTACTGTTGTCTAGTGCAGCAACTCTTGATAGCGATCGCCGCTGGAAGGACGCAGCTCGGTTTCTCGGTATGTCGAGTGTTGTGGTAGCGTGGAGCGTTCCTATCGTCATGCCGCCATTCATCTCCTTAATTTTGTCACGCAATATCACGTTCACGTTACCACTTTCATTATTACCACGCTCGTTTGTAAAAATGTTTGATTTCGAGTTTTGCATATTGTTAATATTTCGTGATGTGTTTTGACGGTTTTCGTTTTCAACCGACTGTTTAGGAGCAGTAGGCGGAGAGAATATTGTGAATTGGTTGTCGGGTTGATGCTTGAGTTGAACTTGTGATGTGCTCTTGGGTTCAGCTCTGTACTGTGGGGAATGTACGAAAGAATAGGTTAGGAAATGTTTCACTTGGCGGTGTGCGTACGCAATAACAGACGAATACGATTCTAATTAAGGGGCAGTGAAATGAGATGAAGTCATGTGCCTGCGAGATGAGATGAGATGAGGTAATATGAGATGAGATGGGGCTATGTGAGTGGGGATGAGGTCATGAGATGAGGTCATGAGATGAGATGAGGTAATTATTGGGTGTTGTGATGTAAGGTGAAATACAATGAGATGATGTGAGGTGAGATCAAGTGAAATGCAGTAAGCTATCTGATGCAATGTAATGTAATGTAATGCAAAGTAATGCAATGCAATACAATGCAATGTAATGTAATGTAATGCAATGCAATGTAATGTAATGTAATGCAATGCAATGTAATGTAATGTACTGTCATGTAATGTAATGTAATGTAATGTAATGCAATGCAATGCAATGCAATGTAATGTAATGCAATGCAATGCAATGTAATGTAATGTAATGTAATGTGACGTGACGTGACGTGACGTGACGTGACGTAATGTATTGTATTGTGATGTGATGTGATGTGATGTGATGTAATGTAATGTAATGTATTGTGATGTGACGTGATGTAATTTAACGTAATGTAATGTATTGTGATGTGATGTGACGTAACGTAACGTAACGTAACGTAACATAACGCAACGCAACGCAACGCAACGCAACGCAACGCAACGCAACGCAATGCAATGCAATGTAATGTAATGTGATGTGATGTGATGCAATGTAATGTGAGATGAGGTGAGGTGAGGTGAGGTGATGTGATGTAATGTGAGATGAGGTGAGGTGAGGTGAGGTGAGGTGATGTGAGATCAGGTGAGGTGATATGAGGTGATATGATGTGATGTGATGTGATGTAATGTGATGTGATGTGATGCGATGCGATGCGATGCGATGCGATGCAATGTAATGTAATGTAATGTAATGTGATGTGATGCAATGTAATGTGAGATGAGGTGAGATGAGGTGAGGTGAGGTGAGATCAGGTGAGGTGATATGAGGTGATATGATGTGATGTGATGTGATGTAATGTGATGTGATGTGATGTGATGTAATGTAATGTAATGTGATGTGATGTGATGTGAGATGAGATGAGGTAAGGTGAGATGAGATGAGGCGAGGTGAGGTGAAGTGAGGTGAGGTGAGATAAGATGATGTGATGTAATATAATGTGATGTGATGTGAGAGGAGGTGAGGTGAGGTGAGGTGAAGTAGTGTGGGGTGATGTGATATGAGGTGAGGTGAGATGAAGTGAAGTGATTCGAGATTAGGGGAGATGAGTTGAAATGCGATGAGATGTTATGTTATGTTATGAGATGAGGTGAGGTGAGATGAGATGATGTGATGCGAGACGAGATTAAATGAGATAAGATGAAATGAGGTGAGATGAGATGATGTTAGGTCAGGAATAGCGACATAAGGCAAAGTTAGATTAACTACCCAATTGATCTCAAATGAGATCTTATAACTTACACGAAAAGCTGACTGAATAAGATGAAGTGGGATTATCTTGAATATGGATGATGTAACCCTAATCCTAGCCATACCTCTACCTCTAACTCTAACCCTAACCCTAACCCCAACCTTATCCCTAACCCCAACCCTAACCCCAACCCCAACCTTAACCCTAACATATATTAATAAGTAATATTCTGCACTAGGACCTACGTGACAAATACTACGACCAATACGTGACCATTTTGGTTGTTTAGAAACCATCTGCATGATCTGAGTGACATGGAAGTGAATATCACTATCTTTAAGAATAGCGAGGAGTAAATTTGGTATTCAGTTAAAATAAGTCGAGGTTACAAAAGCTAGGAAGCCTATCTAGGGTTTTCCTACGGGGTAAATTAGTTATTAGACTATTGATTTGAGGATCTACAGTCGTTAAATCCTTGAACGCATTAGCGAGCATAATTAACATAAATTAAGATATAATAAGGTACAGGTGACTGAAGTAAAGCGTAGATAGGTTTGATGAAGTGTATATAATTTGCAATATGAATATATGAGTCGTACTTCTTCAGTCAAGGTAGTTTCTCCCAGCGGATGGCCTTTGAAGAAGTCTATGACGTCACTGATAGTCGAAAACTTCCGCGCCCCTACGTAAAACGCTTGATCACGTGGTACAACTGCGTGATGACAAACGTATGTCCCGACACTATACAGGACAATAAATGGAGGTGTGTCAGTCATGTACAAGATGCAAGGACAAGGGCAGGGCCAGAGGCAGGGGCAGGGGCAAGGGCAAGGGCAAGGGCAAGGGCAGGGGCAGGGCAAGGGTAAGGGCAAGGGCAAGGGCGGGGCCGGGGCAGGGGCAAGGGCAAGGGCAAGGGCAAGGGCAAGGGCAAGGGCAAGGGCAAGGGCAAGGGCAGGCGCAGGGGCAGGGGTAGGCAAAGACATTGCCATAAGTAAACAAGTTGTCTAAAAAGATACTGCACGCGATTATGACGAGCGTATTGCAAGATAGTTTAAAATAAATATATGGGATAGTTGTATGATTTAAAGCTTAGAAAAGTATCATCATTATGTTGTACATGGTCCATAAACCGGCGTTGTAGCTCATTTTGCTGGAATGTAGATTGTGGTATCTATACTGACCTTATTGATAGAAACAGTTCAGAAGCGATATCGTGCGAAAACACATACGCGCCCAGCTCGGCCTCTGAAAGCAGTTCCTCGGCTTCGACTCTACTCAACTTGAACGGACTCCATCTTAAGGGGACAAAGAAAACATGGATAAGATTGGCAAATGATTCAGAAACATTTTGTTGTGTAAGATACAGTACGATACAATAGACGGTAAATCATATATAGAAGTTAAAATAATAATAAACCACACATTTGATAATGTAAAAAACTGAAATCATACTAAGAAAACCTCGATGAAAGGAACTTTAGGAGCAGGTAGTGTTAAAACGTTCAACTTTAATAGTGCTTCATATAGTGAAAACGAATCCCGGCATGGGGCCATTTTCCTAAGCACACTTCAAGATGATGGATACAAAACACGTGAGTATAAGTACTGAAGGCAGCTTTAAGCAACCAGGAAGGAAGCCGACGCGGAACGGCTTGAAACAAAAGGCTTAATTACAGAATACAATATACTGCACGTGAGAATGCACCAATGTGACCACCTTTTCACTATCGTCTTCACATATACAACGTGAAAGCACAAATTCATTTTGTAGACAACAGGAGCTCGAGCATGGAAATAGCAATTATTCAGTTATAATTTGGGCCTGGAAACAAAGAAAAAGACAAAGAAAGACTTAGTCCAGTTCTGGTCCCACTTTTTCTTCGCTTTTCGCTGCGCTCCTTGGGACTGAGTCCAACGTGGGGCTCAGTCCCCCGGAGCGCAACGTACGCACCCAACGCACTTCCCCTGCTTACGGGCTGCTGCTATTGACGGCTTCTAGATGCTGTATATTTAAATTCTTTCAATTGTTTTTCATCTTACTAACATTGTAAATATGGTTATTCGAATATCATTGATGAGTAGAAGTATTTGTCAAGTACAATAATATGTTTGAAAGGATCAGTTCCTAGCAGGAGAAGGAGTGTACAAGTCTTTTCATACTGCTTTACTTCAAATGTTCACTCGAAAGTGAAGCGATATATATATCCTGTAATTCGCTAGATACTTTGACTAGTTTGTATCGTAATGAGGCTTTTCAAGGGGTCTGACCGACAGGCGACATCGCCTCAAAAGTGGCGACAGGCTACTTGATAAAAACCGACAAGCGACAGCAGCTGAGAGGAAAAACGACAGCGATGGACAAGCCACTCATTAGAGACAGCGACATTCGGCTTTGATACAATTTGCAAAAGACATATCACACATCGGACTCGATTCGATGAACTTGAAACAAAACGAAAACACACTGTAATGAATTTATAAGCCTGAATACGGTGATATAAAATAGAATTAAAATATTTTCGATTAAGGATAATAACATAGATTGCAACAACTATAGGCATGTAGTTGAACAACAAATTTCTAGGCATACTATTTAGGTTTTAATTCAGTAGCATACTCTCAAGCTTCGCGATGGAACAACAAATGTTTTGCAGTGAAATAGCAAAATATTTAGTTCATTGCAAAATCTAGCAATTTGATTTATAAAAGATTCCTACAATTATTCTAACACGTTTCTTTACTCGCTGTTGAGATTCGACACCTTATTCAGTAATCGCAAGGTAACATTGAACCTTTCAAAATATTACTTGATCGAAACAATTCTCAAGCTATGAACCTAATAAGCAGGTTCCTACGAAGTGTTCATAATCTAGATTTTACTTTATGAATATTTGTTCGAATTATATTATCCATCAACAAATACTCCTGGACTGTCTAAATTACATTTGTTAGGACGTTGGCTGATTCAATCATAAAAAGTGTACCGTAACAAGATATCACCTGAATGGCTATAATATACCACGTGATTGCTTATAACAAACCACGTGATTGATTATAATATACCACCTGATTGGCTATAATATACCACGTGATTGCTTATAACATACCACGTGATTGATTATAATATACCACGTGATTGATTATAATATACCACGTGATTGCTTATAACATACCACGTGATTGCTTATAACATACCACGTGATTGATTATAATATACCACGTGATTGTTTATAACATACCACCTGATTGGCTATAATATACCACGTGATTGCTTATAGCATACCACGTGATTGATTATAATATACCACGTGATTGTTTATAACACACCACGTGATTGATTATAACATACCATGTGATTGATTATAATATACCACGTGATTGCTTATAGCATACCACGTGATTGATTATAATATACCACGTGATTGCTTATAACATACCACGTGATTGATTATAATGTAGCCCGTAGCCAGAACTTTTATGAATAATAGTTTTGAATTGGTTATCATAACTCTTATCCCCGTCAAAAGCCCAGGAGATTAATTGGGCTCACCATATTATATTATTATATGATTCTCATCGAGAAGAACGCAATTTTAATCACATAAAGTTCCATTGCTTTCAGTTTTCGCTCCTTTTATAATACGGTAAAATCCCACATTAGAGCTCCCCGGTTATAAGCTTATTTGTATAAATTTATTTCTCAGATAGAAACTGCTCGTTCTGAAACGTTTTTTTCTTTATTGATTTAACCGCTTATAAGCCTCCCCCCTGTTTACAAGCCAACCAAAAAACCCTTACGAACTTATATAAGCCCAGGGCATTCATGTGGGACTCTACGATATTACTTACAAGAAATAACGACCTCCTTGGCGAATAAATATTCCACTTGCCTGGCTTACTTTTTGTTTTTGTTTTTGTTTTGTTGTTGTTGCAGTTTTGGCAATTACTTGCAACAAACTCAAAGTACGGTGCTAAAAAGCGAGTAATTGATCGTGACTTATAGCTCAACTTGCCCATGGACACACATTTAGCCATTAACAATGGATTCTTGTATCTGTTACAAATAATGACGCAAAAACTGGTGTTTTCAAACCGGAGTCAAAAAGCTGTTTATAGAGCTATGAAACAAAATTGTTCTAAAAATGAAAAACTGTTCAGAATTGATTGATTGGAGTAAATAGCCGAGCTAGCAGATTGCAGAGTAGAATATAGAGAGGTTAACCTTTTGTTTTATGTCAAAGACATAAGATAAAGACAATTTCGTTTTCACGCGCATTGACGATAAAGTCATCTGCTTTATTGTTGTAATTAAACTCCCTTGGGTGAAATTTAATGATTTTGCACTAATTACAGTAGCACCATAAGGCATAAGGGCCGATAAAGGAATTGGTGGAATAAATAGACTCACAGTTAGATATATTTGATACAAATCGTCACTTAAAAACAAAAATGAATATGTGACACTTGTCGGGCTTTAGCACCAAATCTAAAAATGTACTCGTTGGGAATATGTTAAAGATGATATGTCCTATTTAGGCGGCACTCTTGCACCTGCCTAAGATGCAATGAATATTGGAGTTTTATTGTTACATAAAACCGATCTAACAGACTAGACAAAATCGTCAAAACTTAACTAATCCATACTTTTTTTTTGTTGCGTTTATACTACCTAAAATAAAAAATTCAGTGGCAACCTTAATTTGGTACGTAGCACTTGAGCGACAACATAAAAATATATAAAACATATAATATTCAAATATGTCAGAAACTGTTTAGCGAAAGTTATTTTCAAATTCATAATTTATAGACTATTTTAGCAAAACACGATCCATGTTTTTGAAGAGTTACCGTCAAATATGTCTGGTGTTTAATGATAATATTAAAACGATTTGTTACTAGCTACATGTACGTAAAGATGAATGTTGTAGTCAGTTACAAGAATATTTGTGGCTGGCCCGATATTGGAGTGACAAAACCATATATTTTTTATCTCAAACCATTTATTTTCCTCAAATAATTTACATGTATTCTGTTAAATAATTCAAATTCGGTAACTACAGTCTACACGGATGACTTTGTATGAGAAGATATTTCGTTATCTGCAATGTTTCTCAGTAGAAATACGTTTAAGAAACTGTTTGGCGGGGCTATGTTTCAAACGACTGAATTAAAAGTTATTATAAAATTTACCCTGGTTGATACGATCGAACGGATGCGTTCGAATTCTTGATAAAAATTAGAAATTATCTTATAACTGTATCATATCTTTTCATAGTCCATTGATAGAGGGCAGTTATTAACGAGATAAATTCAGTTGGAAGCATATTCCCAATGCTTAGAGGGATTTGATGACAAGCAGTTAATACAAATTCGAGCTATATTTTGCATAAAGATATTCAGTCCTATTTACATTGCGTGTTTGTAGAAACCGAGTTTGTTGTATTGTCAGAATAACAGTACCAATAGAATTTAAAATTTGACATTTGACTTTATATGAAATGAGAAAGACAAGTATACCTTAACAACGCTGTAATCTTTAACTGATCTACGGTATTAAAACGGATGGTGTACATATATGTGGCCTATTTATCATAGCATGTTCAAGAGCTAAAATCTCAGTTGTGAAAAGCAGTTTTAATCATTGAGAAAGTGACGAAATTATGAATGTTTTTGTATGGCACAAAGATTGCACCGGCGTAACAATTTTATCTTTAGACCTAAACGACCCGCGAAAAGGCGATTTTATAATCCTTCAGGTTTTGCGTACGAAACATCCTTTGGCCGATTCTGCCTCATCAGAAAAACGTGCTTCTTAAAACTTGCATCAAGAAATGCTAATCTTTTGTAACTTTAGTTTAGTACGTCAGTGTTATTATTTCTCATAGAAGAAAGAAGAAAGCCAAAGTCAAAAGTTAAAGTTATATTCTCGGAGTTCATGCTTTACAAATTTCCAAAGCACCCTATTAATTCCTAGCTAAGTTAACTTTACCATTAGTAGAAACAAATGACTTACATTGATGGCGATACCAGAGTTTTCAGTGCGTTGCCAGTTGTCGTTGTCGTACAAGAAGTGTTAGGACTTGAACATCGACTCGTCGCTTCCCAAGTATTTCCAACCACAACAACCGACTGCGCCTGACACGCCGACCCCATTTAACATATCTCGTCTTCAGTTTTATTCACATTATTGTGACAATTTGATCAAGAATTACTGATATCGTCAACCAGCAGAGCAGAATAACTTATCAACATCCGAGCTCGTCTTGGCAAAACCAAACTCAATGGCAAAGAAAAGGAGAGGAGAAATCCCTGGATTACAAAGACTTTGCAGCGATAATAAATAGCCTTTTGTCCACTTGGAAAACGAGATGGACTTTACACGTTCGCCTCAAAAAATCGACTTAAAAATGATTAATATGAGCGAAGTAAGCTTCCGTCAACGAAAGTAAATTCATTTAAAAGTTAAAAAGTTCAGCTCGCGAGTATGAAAAATTTGCATACGACACATTTAATCACAACCAATCTTTTGAATAAATGCGCTTTGCCAATGCTAAGCAAGTATAATATAAACAGAATTATAGTCTTTGCCAAAGTTGTGTCTCCAAGACAACCAAACGTTCCGGCAATAATTTATTAGTATGTGTTTTAAAGCGAGCGTCCTGTCGGCGTGTTGCTGATTTACGTTAATGAAAAGTAAATGCTCATGTGGTTTGCACATGTCTTGTGTACGTATTACGGCTTGCTGATCTATTCTGAAGGATTGATCAAGTTTTTCTTAAATGTTTTCTGCAATTTGAGACGTTCGGCGCCGAAATGTTATTTCACGAGAAATGTTTGAAGATTGAAGGGAAATTATTCTGTAGCTCAAAAGATAAACATAATTGCAGCTGTTCCGTTCTAGTACTCAGGTTCCGGCGGTAACATTTGACCGGCAGAATTTCAAGCAGGATAGCCTGAGTAGAAGTCAGACTACCAGCAGCATATTAAACTGAATTTGAGCATAACTGTAGTGAAGGGAAAAAAATGTGACATGTAAATCACCCGGAAAAATGGATTCAAAAACCAAAGATCTGATGCCTAATCGAAGAATTATTTTCGTTCAAATTTTAATAAGGCAAGTTAGCGTTGTTAGTTTGTTTTAATAAAAAAAATAGCGGTACCACAAACGGAAAGATTGAATTGCAATAATAATAATTACCATATTTGCTCTATTAAGCCCCCAACCTCTAATAAGCCCCCCTTCTAATAAGCCCCCGGTCTGAGGCACCAACAATTAAATAAGCCACCAGCCTCTAATAAGCCCCCCTTCTTATAAGCCCCCGGTCTGAGGCACCAACAATTAAATAAGCCACCAGCCTCTAATAAGCCCCCCTTCTAATAAGCCCCCGGTCTGAGGCGCAAAAAATTAAATAAGCCACCAGCCTCTAATAAGCCCCCCTTCTAATAAGCCCCCGGTCTGAGGCGCAAAAAATTAAATAATAATAATAATAATAATAATAATAATAATAAAAACGTTTTTGGAGCATTCCACAAGTCTCAATGCTCTTGCAGGTAACAATAAAACTATCTACATTATGATAAAAATTTAAAAATCTAATTTACAAATTTGGACAACTAAATCGACTGTTTCTAAGTATTGTGGAAAATATTAAAATATATATAACTACCTATTTATACTACTAAA
>JANUFV010106555.1:0-10170 GCA_024757865.1 Epizoanthus scotinus | reverse complement strand
GCTAATACTTATTTTTGAAATAAATAATAATAATAATAACAATAATAATATGTATTTGAAGCATTCGACATGGTCTCAATACTTATACATGGTAAAAAATCCTATGGAAATTACATGAATATTACAGATAATATCACAAAACCTAAAAATAACAATTTAATAACTAATTATTCATAATACTAATAAATTCATGTTAATAAAGCCAGATAATTAGTCACGACTTTCTCCAGCTCACAATATGCAAGGCATGCACTCGTACGTATGTCTAGTATTTTTCATGCCAAGTCTGAATATTTCTATTTTTCTGCCGAATTTAGGGTGAAAATATTCTTATGACTATTCTTATATTACAGAGTATAGTACGTCAGTTTAATAAAATAAATGTGACCAGGAATTGAAGTATCGGAATAAAGCTGTACGGTATTATTATGTTAAAATTTATATTTTAATTGGATTTATTTATTCTAATTCTTATCTTTATTTCAATTTGAACATCTGAACATATCCACGACTCCATGAACATCCGATTTTATGAGTCTTTATACAATACACAAAGAACACCAGATCCTATGGGACTATATATACACTCACGATATCTATTTGTCACTTAGAATGTACAATGTAGAATTCATTTTTAAAATACATGCGCAATATTGTAAATCACTGCAAATTATTCAGACCTGACGAGGACCCTTTTGGGTTGAAAGATCTTTCTGTACCAGAACATAAACGGCTCAAAACGTGTTGAACCAAAGTGAAACTAAAGATAAATGGTATTATTAATGTTACTAGTTTTATCATGTTTTTTAGCTGATAGCTGGTTTGGTTTATAGTAAAACTAGTTTTTTAGTTTTGTAATCTGATACCTGGATTTATTATATCAGAAAATAGAAAGATTTTAGTATCACAATTTTCAAAGGTAGAGTAAAGTTCATTTAAAACATGTGATTCTATTGTATTCTATTTGCAACACGCAAAATATTTTAAGAACATGTTCGTAACAACTGCAATGTCAGCCGTAGGCATATTCTTAACATTATTTCGCTAATTTCAGCATCGATATTCTTATAAAATATAATCCACCTCAACTCTGTTCAAAAACAAAGTAAAAATCGAATTAAATGAGAAAAACAACCCTCTTGGTATCATATATTCCCAGGGGAACACCATAACTGCTTTTTAAAACCCATTTCGAAATGTTCCTGTGTCAAATGTCAGAATATAGTTGCGACATGCGAGCATAGAGATGTATCAAGGGGAACCCCTCTCTAGCCCGAGGACGAACCGGTAACAGTTTGAACAGGAAGTAAGCGCGGACGCGTCGCCTGTTTTCCGCTGATGCGGCACTGAAAACGAGAAACGCGGTTGTGTTGTATGTCAAATCAACCAATCATATCTGAAGCCCGATCGGATAAAGCTTTGGTTTTTTAAAACACGGCCGTGTTTGAATTGTATACAGATCGGTTAAATTTGTATATAATTGTTTTTCACCTCTCATAAGTATTTATCAAAGATATCGTTCGAGAAAGAGGACGGAATTAACGGAAGTGAAAAATATATTTTATTGAAAAAAGTAATTGAATATCCATGTAGTCGAGCTTAACGAACAGAGCGACAACAATGCGAGTAATTTATACCCATTAGTGATGTGTCAGGCTCGCCGCAACAAATGATCTGGCTAACAGATATTTCGGTGTGATTAGTATGGAATACAAAGAAAATATAATTGTGGTTTGAATGCACGTGATCCCGGCAGACAGCATCTAAATGAATCAAAAGTAGTTTAGAGGCGGAAAGTTGAGCACGGCCAAGGATGTGAGGAAGTTTACAATATAAGCAAAAGCGTTGATCCGATTTTAGCAGAAGATGAGTGTTTTTAACGAAGAGCTCGTTAGGTGAGACCATCTGACGGCTAGAGAGATCTTTCTAAAGTTATCACAGCGGGAGCCTGTTTGAGAAATCATGTTAAACAAAAAAAGAACACCTCTTGTTTTCGCGCTGCGTTCTCGAAATGTTTCGCCGTTTCCATATTGAAAAGTAGAACTCATAACTGCGGCAAAAGGGTTATTTTCAGAAATAATCAATGTTCAGCTTTCTATTTTCTTTGCAAGCGGACACACCTTTTATGTACATTTTCTCGGTAGTGACGGGACAAGATAAAAGATGAAGATAATGTGTTTTTGGTCGAGGTGTGTGGTCCGGTTTCCAAATGCCTCAGCGTGTATCTCACTACCTCGAATGATTAACTAATTGCTGCGGATGCAGCCAATCAGCTTGCTTGTTTTCTTGACGTGTTGATGGACATAATCAGCCAGTTTCGCATAGCTCGCTGCCAGATTAACTTACATGTTCACTTGGCGGTCAAGTTTCAGTGGACTGTAGAATGTTCAAGTCTTCGTTAGTAGAAACGATGGGAACAGATTCTGAGCTTGAAACGGAGGCCAGCGCTTTGTTTACCAGTGCAATGGACTTCGGATTGTGTTGTCTGTAAGACTCAACAGCCCTTGAAGGGATCAAAAGGGGATTTTGGGCACATTTCGACCTGAAATCGTGCTATTTACAAACAAGGGTGCCGCGTGATAGTACAACGACTCCCGATCTATCGAGTCTCATAATGTATGGATTCGTAACGAGCAAATGCGAATGGGCAGAAGATGGACTCAGGGACATTCGGCAGGTATGTGTCAAACCTGTTATCTATATCGAGTAGCGCGACTCTATACTTTTCAAGGAGCGAGATTTCAAAATCAAATGCGACGGACTCTTTTAAAGTGCTATAATAGATGGCTCGGACATTACTTTTCCCACCGACAGATTCCAAACGAATTGTTTACATTACTAGGTGGAATGGAAGTGCCGAACCGTGCTCGTTTTAATTGCTACTTCTCCGAATAATTTCCCAAGAATCGGTTCGTCGACCTCGAAAGTCTACAGAAGAAACTTGAAGTGTGCAATTCTTGAAAATTTGCGGTCTTCTAATGCCTCACTCGTCAATCAAGTCAGGGGTGATATGTGAGGGGTACACTCTGTCCTGTCACCTCAGCGCAAGCGAAATATATTGCTCTATGACGGATCTCAGCCAGGGAGGTCTTGCTTGTTGAGGAACTGATTTCCACGCGTTTTGACCTTGAAACTGTAATACGCCTAATGGGTTTGAGGAAAGAGACCAGTAAATTTGTCATATTATGTCCGCGAGAAATTGCATGGCACCTTGTTGAGCTGTAATCGCAATGGGATATGCCGTTTCCTTTCGCTTCAGATTTTAGCCCACCAACAGAACCAGAGCGTCAAGTGCTTAAACTACACGGCTGGGATTTAGCATGAAAATCCGTTTCGCCTATAATTCAGGGTCTTGATTAAATTTGGCAAGCTCTTTTTTTGTTCCACCCCAAATCAGAAGTCACTGATTGAATGTTTAAAACGTTTTCTACGGTGGCGGTGTTTTGCTTTTCTTCTGGCAGAAAAAACACAGATCAAATTATAGATTGGTTCGGTGCATGTTTACTCTTCCAGGTCAAGACAATGGGCCGCGATCTACAAACGTTTCATGTCAAGCAACAAGTGCGGTTTTAAAGCGTGATTGTGAACTTTGGTTTAAGGATTAAACTTCTAACATGTTTTGAAACACACAGGAATTCGTTCTCAACATATAGCATATATTTTAAAGTGTCTTTTACCTCGCCCTTCCTGTTCGTTTCGAATAATGTTTTTCGAACTCTTGGTAAATAGAGTTGGGTCCGGCTATGGGTGGTCTATGTTTGTCTAAATCTACTAGGTACTCATTTGAATGCTTTCAGAGTTTACCTTGGAACAATGGACGAATCCAATGTTGCCATAATGTTGCCATATATCTCGCCTTGAAATTACTCGATTGTCTATGAAAGATGAGGCAAACGAGATTTTCAGTGTACGATTAAACTAGGTTGCGTTTTGGAATTCTGAAAATAATTTGATGATATAAAGCATGGTTTGCGCTAGCAGCGGAAGTGACCGCTCGAGAAATGTCATATTTCACACATTTTCCTGTTCTATTTCAGGGTCAAGCAAGAGGCAATCCACTGTCGCTCGTTATTCGCGCCAAGCTGCAAGGAACACTCTACAAGCTGGGACGATTCACCCAACGGCATGCAAGCAAAGTAGTTTTGTTTGGATTTTTAATACTGATCGTCTTTGCAATAGGACTGACGAGAGTAAAATTGGAAACAGATGCGGAAAAACTTTGGATTGAAAGTAAGTGAGAGCTTTTCAATTCCTTTGTGTGATCAGTGGAGGTCGCATCATATCATTTGCTAAAGAAAAATAAATATGTCGGCCTCATGTGTTCTCGAAGGTCCCAAGTCGTGTTATCATTCGTCTAGTGTTTCAATTTGTACGTGCTACAGTAAATTCTAAATTTCTCGCGACACTGTATATTCTTTAGACCTACTCGAGGCAGTTCAAGAGCATATCTAATATTCTGTGTGATTATGTATTCTTTAACTTGAGTGTTTCAATATGTTCTCTAAATAAACGAAAAAAAATAACACGCAAAATATTGCAGAGAAGTCCACTTTTTCTCGAGTACAAACAAACAAGTAACAACTAGGGGACAAAACATCACAAATTTTCTCGAGTCATTTGTATTTATACTGCGTAAAACTTAACAGTCAAGTTTATACAGTTTTATCTCCGATTTTGTTCCTCAATAATAATTTGTAGTAGTTATCTGAAATTAGCACCAATTTGTGTTTGCAACAAGTACAAACAATCGCTGATAAATTTCCTTAAACGATATTGTTATTATAGCATACACCGTCTTGCTATACCTCCCCATTTTGCTGTCTAATTCAGAGACAGCGTCTTTTCAGTTGTTCAGATAATTTTAGTCATCTGCTGAATCTTCCTTTCAGGTTCTGAACAGATGACTATGATATCTGTACATGCATCTCCAAACACAATCAAACTTTACTCATCTTTATCTAGAAAATGTGCTACGAACTGTCTCCTTTCGAGGATGCACAAGTTGAAATAACGCAAAATGGAATTTCGCAAATTAAACACTGCGCTCAATAAATCTAGTGATTGGTTTTATTATTTCGTTGAAGATGTAAAGTCAAAAGGTCTCCCGGCCAGATTGTACCGTTCACTTGCAGTATATTTAGAGCAGGAATATTGCGTGTCAACCGCAAACACGATCTATGATGTTACTTAGCGAGCAAGAAAGCTTTCGAGTTACAGACTAGTCTATTAACCTTCTATCAACCATATCGTAAATTCTATCAAATAAGCTCTCAGAATGGCACCATTTTGGCTATAAACATTCCATACATGCATCAGATTTCCTTTTTGATCTCCACCAACTACAATTAAGACTTAATTGGATGTATCTAATCTGCACTTTCTGGTCCTAAAATACGCTGGATGTAATCAAAGATGCTGTATACGATCTCCGCATCCCTGCCCCATGACCTTGTCTTCAGTTCGATACATCTGACACTATTACTAATGCTTTCACAGTGTAATTGTACAATTTTTTCAGGCTAAGTCGTATTAATAAAGGCAGATTGACTACCAGATGCACTCTTTGTTATGTTGTAACCGATAACAACTCGTATGTGCTCAAAAATTCTAGAACCGTTTTGGTTGCATGGCCACGTGTCTGCCATCGAGTTGTACAAGTAGGCCCTTCGTCTACACTGTAGAATGATATTGGCGGTACCTTGGCATTACTCCTTTGCACAGAAATCGTATTATATTCGATGTCGGCTTACAATATCGCCGAGTAAAAAAATGATTGAGTTTGCATCTAAATCAGCTGCTGTTATATTTGTTTTATGTATGTGTTGCAATTATTATGTTGCAATTAATTTATAGTATTTTAAATCTATGAATAATATCGCGAATTCTTAGAATCGTTCTATAACCTAAGTAGCACAGTTCTAAATAGTTCATCTTCTCTGCGTTGAAACTGTATACTTCATTGCTTTTAATCCCTGAGTATGAAAGAAAATATACAACGTGTAATTTGTAAGTATACCGGTTGTTTGCCATATATCTCTAAGATTATGTATAACTGATATTTGTCGTGAGTAAAATATATTCCATTCACCAATGGCTTCTGATTTCACTCACAGCGACCCAGTAAGTTGAAATTAGCCGAATATATCCATTTAGTTGTTACGAGATGTAACTTGGTCTAGATAGAAAGCTTTTTCGAAATATAAAAAAGTCGTCAGCTGTTATGAGCTATTTTAAAATACTGAGTACATGGTATTTTTTTTTTGTCTGTATCACTTTATTCATATTGAATTCCTATCCTACATTATCTGTGATATAGCGGAATAAGTAACCAGTTTGAATATTTATAATATGCCACACTTCATAAAACTGTAAGTTCTATATATACTGGAAACAATTACTAAGATTATGTTTCATTTAAAGAAACGTTTTTTGCTTTATTTATGCTTTATTAAAGTTGGTTCAACTTGTATTAACGCTGTCCAGTAAACTCTGCTTTGCTCTTTCACTTGTGTTCCTCTTATACTTCTCTTGTGCTCTACAACTCGGTTTGAATATGAATGTACGATACTGACCAAACAAATCTACTCCTACAAAGCTGTGCTGCATGGCGTAGTGATATTAATAAACAGGATAAACAGCTAAACCTTTTCAAATGGTCTCTTTCTCAGGAGATGAAAACTTTCTAAGGTCGGGCTACACCATGTGTTCCCATTATTCTTCGAGTTTTAGCACTGTGCAAGGTAGCGAGGCATGGTGCAAGGCGTGTGAGGCATACGAGGCACCATGTGAGGCATGCCAGGCACCATGCGAGGCATCGTTTTATTGAAACAAAACAATTATGAGTCTATTAGCAAGAAATAATGAATCATTCATCACACAAAAGATCAAAACACTGGAGTCAAATGAAATACTGTGCTGCTGCTGATCTCTAGTCGCACGAGTGTTCACGATCAGCAACGTGGAAGGTAGAACGCAGCACAGGAACAATATTCCATACCAAGGAGGGGAGGGAAAGTGATAATTTTATCTATCTCCTTTGACCCAGACTCTTGCGCATCTATCTCCTTTGACCCAGACTCTTGCGCGTCCAATATGGCGGCGTAACGATTTGTCGATTGAACCATACAATGTTGCGTGGTTTTGCAACAGCCTGCATGACATTTCACGTGAGACTAAAGTATACCTAAAAAGAAGTTAACAAATTTCTCATATACATTTTCTGATTCATACAATTTGACTTTTTGGAATGCCTCGCACGCCTCGCAGTAAGGGTGCCTCACTACCTTGCACTTTGTATTGACCCTTATTCTTGTCTCATGATCTTGAAACAACTCATCTCCACCTCCTGTTTCTTTTATGTCTCTCATACTCTGCAACTCGTGTTCCTCTTGTGCTTAGCTACCGACATCTTTTGTTACCTCAACGTATCTACTTCTGTTACATTATTTAATTCTTGGTTTCACCTAATTGTTTCTCCAAGTTTTTTCGTGTGTTTTATAACTCTCACTAATTTACCCCGTAATGACTTCCTATAGGCTACATGTAATACACTGTACATGTTCACAATTACTCCAGCTGGCAGTCATTCTTCTACTGAAAACAAACTTCAATTGAACTTAATTTCTTCATATACATGTATGTGTCTATACTGAGAAACACATTTCTATCACAGAGCTAAGCAATTTTATTGATTTAAAAAACAGTCTCACTCAAAATAATTATGGTTGTTTTGTGACTGTAGACACAATAACTCATTATATTATGACTGCAAAGAAAAAAAATAATCCTTATAAACTTATCTACTCCATTGGGTCATAAATGTTTTGCTGATGCACATGTATTTATCTTAAATAGCAGTAAATATCCAAGGGCTCGTGTAAACGTGGCAGTATTCAAGATAATCCGAGGAAAGACTGTCTTGAAATCATTTACCACACTGGCAAAAAAAAAATTACTACTGCAAGAAATATACCTGTGTTGCCTGATCAGATTAGACAGTTTTCCTTGATACACGTGACTTCAATTTCAAATGTTTCCTTTTAAAACCATTTCTTATAATTCCTTCTTGACTCCACTTGTTCTTTGATCATGAGTGTGGTCTCTAGAAGGGAGGTTCAGTAAAAGTCAATCATAACAATTATGCATGTACACTAGTGGTAAAACAACATATATGCCCACAGCCAGATGACTGAGCACTAATACCCCTTAACCTGCAGGAAATGCCATTATAGAAAACCTAAATTCCTAAAATTTCCAGTAATTCTGGTTATGATTTGAGTAATTGAACATAAAATTAATTTAACTCTTCAAATGGATGAAAGTAAATTCTTAACTTGCACAAAGCACTCAAATTGGCTACAATACATACATAAAATGTAGCTGAGTTGAACTTGATTTTGGGACCATTAGATCAAAAACAGTGACAGTTTACTGGAGTAAAGATTAACTGAGCTCAAAGTTTTCGCGAAATGGGGAAAAAATGTACAAACCCAATTCGTTTTAGCGACAAATGAGAAGATAGACACATTATGAAGATGATCTCACCTCTGTGCAGAAACGCATTTTTCGATCACATCATAGCAGCGATTACGCCATCATGCTCTCAAAATGCAGAAAAGGCCATTTCAGAGGACTTAAATTTTCAAACTTTTCCAGGGGGTCATGCCCGCAGACCCCCCTAGATACTCGCAACTTCGGTAGTCGGAAAATCTCTCTAATTTTTAGTTCAAGAGGTTGTAACCTCTGATTTAACACTGTGTTTGGAGCTCATCAAGTTAAGGGACTTGTCATAAAGTACAGGGGGGGGGGGTTGGACTGGAAAAATAAAAACTATCGTGACAGCATTTTTGGTGGCCCACCCCTTGGTAAGTGCATGATTAAACGTCGCCCACCCTTAAATACTTACACAAAAGCAATGCCCACCCTCGCTTTTGTGCATAGTTTTTACTGGCCCACCCCTTTTTCATGCATAAAAACAGTGACCCACCCCCCTATTTTTCTGGCCGACCTTTCCCCTGTACTTTATGACAAGTCCCTAATTGACTTTTATTGACACAGTTGGAGGGAGGCTGCAGAAAGAGCTGAACTACTCCAAGGCTCAGCTGGGAGAGGGCAGCGGAAACACAAATGAGTTACTGATTCAAACTCCCAAGATGAAAGGAACAAACATTTTGACTGTGGAGGCAATGAAGGAACACCTAAGAGTTGTTACCAAGGCAACCAAAGTCACAGTGGAAATGTTTGACCGGTAAGTACAATTGTTTTGGGGGAGTGGTTATTAACCCTTTCTGTCCCAAGATAATTATCAACATCTATCTTCTCCTAACAATGTCAATACAAAAGACAGTAGTTTGGTAATGAGAACAAAGAAACTGATTATAAACAGCTAATTTGAAGATGAACTGACAAATTCTCCCAACATGTTTATAAGAAATGTATAGAGACTAGTAAGAAGAATTTAGCAACATGTCATTTGACGTGTTTGGGGCTGAAAGGGTTAAGTTTGTTGCAGAGATTACAATGTAATATTTGAAAATTGTTTCTCAAACTCATTAATAATTCATGATTTAATTAGCCAGTGGTGGGAATACTATTTGGTCACATACAGGAGCCTTCAGTTGATACTTAATCACTCATGATTTGGATCACATAATGAAACTCACAACTTATTTTCCTCTGCATTTTCATTGGGCATCAAGATTTCTGTATGCAAAAGTCGTTGACAATATTTGATCCATTGGAGAAGTCATATCAAAAACTTGTGTTTCGTGTTTCATCAACAAATTCCAAACACCTCAAAACAATATAAAAACATCTTAATAACCTCATTTGGTTGGTTTGTACCTGAGAATATTTTGCCCTCTTTCTTTCACATAAACCTTGCTTAACTTAATATTTTCCCATACTGTACAGACCTCCCACTTGGTTAATCAATACAATGTAAATTATTTTATAGATTAAACTAAAATAATTATTAATTTCAGTTTTTGATATTTAATGTAAATTTCTAGCTTTCAATTTTTGTAAAGCACTTAAAACTTTACCATATAGGCACTATATAAATATTATTATAATAAATCAACACAAGGTATATTGCAAATGCTGCATTCTGATTGGTTCCCCTACTCACCTAATAATATCATTATACCCCTTGTGATGAAAACATTCAAG